>VOPJ01012108.1:33146-101217 GCA_014673585.1 Semibalanus balanoides
CCATAAATGTACTCCTCAGTCTCCTCCGGCCTACCCCACCTCTGTGTCGGGAGCAGGATGGAGGAGTTTGGAAGAGGTTTCAGGAGCAGTTGGATGAGCTTAGAGCAGCCACGGGAGCTTAGAGCAGCCACGGGAACGACGAGAGGAGGTTAGAGGCGGTTGGAAGAAGTTGGAAGTGCCACTGGAACAGACCCAATGGAAGCTGAGGAAGCCCCAGGCCACCTCTCGGGTTTGAAGGAATGCCCTAGCAGTGCGATCTCATCTGTCAATGACTGGAACTCGCTTCCTGCCCACATTGCACTGTCCTCCTCAATCAACCAGTTTAAGTCAAGACTTGATAAGCACTGGAGTGACCTCACCTTTGTCACCCCAGACTAAGACCCATCTAGTCGTAAGTCCTAGAGCTTGGTGAGATCGGGACCCCACAGGCCCAGTGGCCTTACAAATTCCTGATAATGATAAGGTAAGGTAAGGTGGTTGAATCGATCAAAAATCAAAAGAAGTTAAAACAATAGGTAAGTAACCAGTCGTATACCACCTATAACGGCAAACCACACTCAAACCATGCCAAGATATTGGCCTAAATACAAATACAAGCTAAATACCAACCTCCTAAACCAGCCTGCTTTCCTCGTCCTTTTTTCGACATAATATCACAACTTATTCCACACCANCAGAGGCAGAGACAGAGGCAGAGGCAGAGGCAGAGGCAGAGGCAGAGACAGAGACAGAGGCAGAGACAGACAGGACGTTTGCTCTCCTGAACACCGTTTCCACTGATAGCGGGACAAGGCCGCCGAAAGACAGGCACACTTCCGTCTATACCGTGATCGATGACGGGATGGATGGTCGGTGGTGAATAAAGGTCTCTGTCACCGTCAAATTCGAGGCGATCCACATGATCAGTGATCACACGATGACCGATGGAAGAACGAAAACTCTGTTCCATCGTCAGAAAGCACCGCAATTCAGTCCCAAGCCACTTTTATATCTTCGATCTTCACCAGAAACGAGGTTTAGTCAAATGCTCTAATCAAACTGCACAATGCCTTCTCGGCAGCAGGAAAGTGGTGGTTCAGAGGTCCCTGAGGTCCCTGAGCGGAGTGGGTTTCGCTGACTACTGTCGCTGTGTGTGAAGTGACGTGTCAGAAACCCGCAATTGTAGGCTGGCGAAACCTTAAGCCCAAATCATCATCATCATCATCCCTGAGCGGAGTGGGTTTCGCTGACTACTGTCGCTGTGTGTGAAGTGACGTGTCAGGAACCCGCAATTGTAGGCTGGCGAAACTTTTCCGCGATGACACATCTTCTATTCGGCAACGGAAGGCGATACATTTCTAGACGTTTTATCACGCGCTGCGGCGAGGTTAGCGATTTGGCCCGCCACTTCTGCTCTTCTCGATCACCCCCTCATTATAAACCGATTTCATGCGTGAATATATCTACATTATCGAAAAGTTAATTACATATTGAATGACATCAAGTAAATGTATTTCCACACAGATATGGTTGTGGGCCGGCTAACTTGGTCTAGCTACTGCAGATTGGTGCCACAGCACTACAGAGCAAGAGGAGAGAGCGAGTGCGCGCTCCAACCACTACCTCACACCGGTACCAGTGTCCGTACTGACATCCAGCGACCACTACAGACACTACATGAACAGACACTAGGACCAACACATCAGTCTCTGACCTCCGAGATCCAGCCACCGACACATCTCCGGCTCCATGAGATCCAGCCACCGACACATCTCCGGCTCCATGAGACGCAGCCACCGACACATCTCCGGCTCCATGAGATCCAGCCACCGTCCGAGGTGGCCAGGGTGACCGCGGGGATCGCTGAGGCCATCTGGCCTGGTATTGACCGTGAAACTGAGGCGCGTCAAGGCTCGCCGCTGCCCGCCTACCGGCGTCCGTCACCGGCTGACCTCCCTGCTCCGGGAAGCCCCAGGAGGCTGGCTCGAGGTCCGCCTGCCCGCACGGTGACCTGCCGGGTCAGCAACTGACTGACTGACTTCTGTCTGGGATGAGTCAGTGCCAGCTGGCGGACGTAACTACAAAGTCAGCAGCGTATCGACGAGGCAGAGAGGTCAGCAAGGTACGGCAGATGGTTTGGCTGCGTCCAGGGCACGGCAGAGGAGTTGGCTGCGTCAGGGCACGGCAGAGGAGTTGGCTGCGTCAGGGCACAGCAGAGGGGTCGGTGACCCGGTGGCGCCACGGGGCGACCCCGCCCTGCCAACCGGAGATGAGCAGCGTCCCGGACAGCCCTCTGACCGGCCGTTCCGCCTCTGTTATCGACCCCGCTCATGTGATCCGCGGGTGCAGCAGACGGACACTGCAGGTCGGCGACCAATGCTGCAGCGGGCGCGGGTTGTGCACGGTTCCGGAACGATGACACGTGGCGGCCGGCAGTCCGGCGCAGTCCGCTCACACAGCACCAATCTATCGTGTCTCTCAGTCTCAGTCTCACTTGGCGCGGTACCGCCGCCGGACAACGATCGGTCCGTCACGTGCATAGAGCAGGCACACAGTCACCGGACTGAGGCGGACACACGGTCACCGGACTGAGGCGGACACACAGTCACCGGACTGAGGCGGACACACGGTCACCGGACTGAGGCGGACACACGGTCACCGGGCTGAGGCGGACACACAGTCACCAGGCTGAGGCGGACACACGGTCACCAGGCTGAGGCGGACACACAGACCAGGCTGTAGCGGACACACAGTCACCGGACTGAGGCGGACACACAAGTCACCAGGCTGGGCGGGACACACATCCGGACTGAGGCGGACACCAAATCACAGGCTGAGGCGGACACACACACCCGGCTGAGGTGACACCAGTCACGGGCTGAGGCGGACACACAGCACCGGCTGAGGCGGACCACACGTCACGGCTGGGCGGACACACAGTCACCGGACTGAGCGGAACACACTAACACAGTCACCGACTGAAGGGGAACACACAGTCACCAGGCTGAGGACGGACACACCAGTCACCGGCGGAGGCGGACACACAGTCACCAAGGCTGAGGCGGAACCAGTCACCGGACTGAGCGCGGAACCAGTCACCGGACTGAGGCGACACACACTACACAGTCCAACCGGACTGAGGCGGACACACAGTCACCAGGGCTGAGGCGACACACAGTCACCAGGCTGAGGCGGACACACAGTCACCAGCTGAGCGGACACACAGTCACGGACTGAGGCGGACCACAACACTACACAGTCACCGGACTTGAGGCCGGACACACAGCACCAGGCTGAGACGACAACACAGTCACCGGGCTGAGCGACACACAGTCACCGGGCGAGGCGGACACACAGTCACCAGCTGAGGCGGACACACCAGTTCACCGGACTGAGGCGGACACCACAGTCACCAGGCTGAGGCGGACACACAGTCACGGCTGAGGCGAGACCACACAGTCACCGGCTGAGGGCGGACACACGTACCGGGTGAGGCGACACAAGTCACCGGACTGAGGCGGACACACGGTCACCGGATGAGGCGGACACACAGTCACCGGGCGGGGATGAGGCGGACACACAGTTCACCGGGCTGAGGCCGGGCACACAGTCACCAGCTGAGGCGGACACACAGTCACCGGCTGAGGCGGACAACACAGTCACCGGACTGAGGCGGACACACAGTTCACCGGACTGAGGCGACACACAGTCACCGGACTTGAGGCGACACACAGTCAACCGGACTGAGCGAGATACACATTCACCGGGCTGAGCGACACACGTCACCGATTGAGGGCGGACACACAGTCACCGGGACTGAAGTGGACACACATCACCAGGCTGAGCGGAACACAGGTCACCGGCTGGGCACCACACCAGTCACCGGACTGAGGTGGACACACAGTCACCGGCTGAGGCGGACACACGTCACCGGCTGAGGCGGACACACAGTCACCGGCTGAGGCGGACACCACGGTCACGGACTGAAGCGGAACAACACGGTCACGGGACTTTGAAGCGGACACACAGTCACCAGGTGAGGCGACACACAGTCACCGGCTTTGAGGCGGACACCACAGTCACGGGCTGAGGCGGACACACAGACACCGGCTGAGCGGGACCACAGTCCCGGGACTGAGGCGGACACACAGTCACCGGACTGAAGCGGACACACAGTCACCAGCTGAGGCGGACACACCAGTCACCCGGACTGTGGCGGACACACAGTCACCAGGCTGAGGCGGACACACAGTCACCGGACTGAGGCGGACACACAGTCACCGGGCTGAGGCGGACACACAGTCACCGGGCGGCAGACTTGCCGTGTCTGATGATCTAATGATCATTGAAACACCCGCGCAGAGGTTATGCACCGTAAGTGGTCCGATCGGATCCCACGGTCATGTAATGCTTCCAACGAAAGACATTTCGCTTCGATGATGATGATGATTGGGTCATTGAGCGCTGACCGCAGAGGTTATTTGACGCCCAGATATCTCCCTTTGTATCTCACAGTAACATATTAATCCCTGATCGCTGGTATCCTGTTCGTTACAAGCCTTCCCAGGTTAGACAGCCGGGTCACACCGAGGTCAGACCGAGGTTCGGATCGGCCGGGCCGAGCGCAGCCTGCGGCGGCCGATCGTCGCCGATGCCAGCCCAGATATCTCCTTATACGTCCCGGCCGGCGCGGCCGGCGCGCGCCGCGCGACTTGACGGGGGCGGGGCGGGGCGAGGGCGGGGGCGGGGGCGGGCCGACCACCACCCGGAGCCGGCGACGCCCGTCAGCTGACCGCCACCAGTGAGCAGAAACGAGACCGGCGAGCTCAGGGAAAAGTTCGACTGCGGCCTCTTTATACCATCTGCGTGCCGGTCCAGAGCGAGCTGATCGTGCATAACGGATAGAGGAGCTGCGCCGGCGACACTGGCCGCTCCGATCCGCTACGCTGGCCAGAGATCGGACCGAGTCGCCCACCGATGACGAGCCGGACATACATGGGAGGAACACGATATCTGAACGGGAACGGTGGGAAGCACAGGTTTGTCCCACGCACAGTGCAGAGCCGGAGATGGGAGGGACAGAGTGACCGCAGCACTATAACTAGGGCAGATGCAGGAGCAGGTCGGGGGGGGGGCGGCGGAGGGTCTGAGTCACAGGGCAAGCATGACCGGTCACGGACTACCACCCCGTCTGCGGTGACCAATCGATCAGAGATGCAGAGCTGAGTCTTTCCCCACTACAGTACCAGACAACAAGCACCCTTTGTGATGGAGCATAACGGAGTATACATGGCATAACCCGATTAACTACTTCTTATCCACTAATGCGGGTGTTTGATGACTATGTTTACTTTCATCTCCGATGTATTTCGGAGCTTTAGATGGTGTTATTTTCGACTGATGCATGATATAACGTTATTATGGTTTCGCGCTGCGCGGGGAGTGTGGTGACTGGGGAGCGTTGTTGAGAGGTATCCAGTCCAGATCAGGCTCGGCGACAGGCTGGGAGCGGGACAACAGAGGGCGGACCCGGGAGGAGACCTTCCCAGGCCAGCCGAGGTGCTAGCCGTCACTGTCACAGCGACATGTGAATAGAAGAGACCGGGGCCGTCAGCTGGGCCGTCAGCTGTGACGGTGACCGTGACACCGCACTGTGAAAGCTGGAGCTGAAGCTGAGAATACCGTCCGGCCCAGGGTATTGAGCTGCCACGCGGAGCAAACAACGCGCGATAGCGGCAGAGAAGTGATCCATCGCAGCAGTGTTGCGTACCACTCTATCGTAGACTGAAGTAGGCAGACGGAGCACACAACACACAGTGACAGTGCACACAATGGTCTACGTCGCCGAGGATACCAGCGATCCCGACAGCCTCAGCACGCAGTCTCAGCATTCAACTAGTGACCCTCCTTATCGTCTCAATGTCCACCAAATCCCTCTGCCAGTAGTGGTGGACTGACTGACGCGAAGGCCGTGATAACGGGCCCATATAACAATCGGAGAACGTTGGAGCGAGATACCCAGCGCCAGCGGCCATGAGCTCGACTATAAAGCTATGGTCCTGGCGCGTGTTTACAGTTATACGGCTGCATGTGATAAGCATTGTGTGAATATTGACAGAATAGCATGGCACTAGAGATGCACCAGGTACAGCGAAGTGCAACACTACAAATTTCATTCAAACTAACTACATCTCCTGTTTCCAGGGGTGTAGAGAGGGCACATACAATCAGACAATACTATCCATTCCCTGCTCAGGTCGTGGCTGTTTCTCCATGAAAGAGCAACGACTAAGTTTCTGCTGTAGCTGGTCTAGCCAGCCCACGCCCGGTACTGATAAAATCTTTACGGCCAGTGCTCTGGCCACTTCCAACAGCGAAGCGGCGTAGGGACTCACCCTGAAGTTGCTCTGGTTCATCCATGGTATGACGCCGTCGATGAAGCCGCCAATGTCCTCGCACTCGATGCTGTTGCCCGGCTGGTCGAGGTAGTTGATGATGTCGCTGCTGATGGACAGCTTCTTCTTGGTGTCGGTGGTGGCCAGCAGCGGCAGGAACAGGTCCAGCTGCGACATGGCCGCCGCCCGCACGCCTCACCGCACCGCGCGCACACCTCTCACGAGCACCGATCGACCAGCCGGGGCCGAGCGGCCTCGGGTCAGCGCACACACACCGTCACACACGCACCGCACACGTGCACACGGTCACGGGCACTGCTGCAGGGCAGACGCTGGCACTTGCAGACAGTCTTCTGTGCTGGTCTGTCTTATTCTGCTACTGCAGACAGCCACACAGGTGCCAGAGGCTGCAAACAGACAAGTAATGTGACACTACAAATTGGCTAAAAAATATCCACATGATTGAGGCACACACAAATAAAGTGCATTTATGCAACCAAAACAAGGAAACAGCAGCAAACAACTCTTTGACATATCAAGGCTAATGTGACTCAGGCAAAGTAATTGTCTGCTTGTTTATTGAGAGGTTTGGGACATAAAGACTCCTCTGGTAGTTTTGTATACAGTTAAGTAAACAGACGATATTACCTACTCATTGGGCTTTACAAATGACACGTCCAGAACAAATTGCTAAAAGCCATAATGCTACATGCCACTCCAACAAAGTCAAGTGATAGTGTATGCAAAACATAACGTAAGGTTCAATAAAAAAGAGACTCAAATAAGAGAGAAAATCATTGTTATCACAGCACATACTTGGCATATGGGTACCAATGAGCTGAATCCAACTAGAGTAAACTGAACAAACTAAAACCAAAACAGCTGGAGTTGGTAAACAATAAATATTCTTAAGGTATTTTGCATGAATGAGGGATAGTTAGATGTTCTGTTACCAGGCCAAAGGATATGATATTTGATAAATACATGTTTTACATGATGAACAACTGGTACTTAGTGATTGTTAAAAGCAAAAGAAATGACACTGTTTTAACTAACATGTTCACACAACAAAATGAACAAAGAATAACAAAGTTACTTAAAAGCTTTTGATGATAAAATGCATTATGCAACCAAAGTTGGCTTTGATAAATAAACTGATTTGATATCACACATTTACATTTGATACAAACTGATTTGATACACACTTTACAGCCAGGATTGTCAACTTAACTTAACAATTGGTACTGGATATTATTTTAACTGGAGTCCTACACATGTGTTATGCATAAATGTTGTATTTCTCAAGGTATTTTGATGTGCTGATTCCAAATCTGGTACTCATTTGTGTTGCAAATCAACCATTAAATAATCCTAACTGACATACATCTGCTGCTTCTCCACATTGGGTGCAATGGTTAGGCTAGGTTATATTAGGTTATGTTATGACTCAGTTGCACCACAAATAAGTATCAGATTTTGAATAAGCACATCAAAATATCACAGGAAATGCAAAATGTATGCATGAAACTGGTGTTGGACTTACAAGTACAATTTTGCCAAAAACTGTTCATCATGTCAGATTTTTTATGCTGGAAGCAAAATACTTGATAGAGGGCATCTTGAGCTAAAAACTATAAATATGACTTTGGTTTGGACCATAGATGAATATGAGGAGAACAAGTACTTAGTACATTTATATTTTATGAAATGTAACATACAACACCAGTGGTTGTCTGGCTCTGCCTGGCACCTACTACAGTCTCTGACAAGGGGTCCCCGAGACACCTTGGCGGCTGAGCAGATAATAGTGGGACATCGTGATCAGAGACTACATGCCAGAGAGTGTTTAAAAAGCCCAGGATGTTGCATTGTTAAGTCAGCCGATCAGTGATCAGAGCAACGATGCATGCTTCTGGTATGGTATATATTAAATGCTGACAAGGTGAACAGTTCCCTTTAAAAGGAAAATAGCAGAAACTAGTCTGCTAATTTATGCCATGAACACACCATCAGAAATACATAGAAAATAATATGATAGTGGTAGCCACTGTCAAGGACGGGAAGAAACATGGGAGGATGAGCCAAGACAATCCAAGCAATGACCAAGAAAGATTCAGATTGAGATAGTTGTAATTTCAAATTGTTCCAGTTCAAGTTTGCACATCCTATTCCTTTTAGCAGCATTATCACTGTTAAATATTTAAAAATAAGCTAACATATGACTGAGTTAATTGTAATACAAATACATGTGGAAAGTAATAACATGTCTGATATCAAGATATTTAAATAACATTCAAACATTGCAAGTTATAACTGGCAGAAAGGCTTGCCAACATCAACATAACAATAAATTAAATACTACAGACACCAGGATTAAATTTGCAGGTAAGTAACACAGAAGTGTGTGACATTTATAATGTTGATCAAATGGGAAAAAGTGCAATTAACTGATCCAGCATCTCTATAACAAGATCCATTAATAATTACTTAAAATTTGCAAAACCGCAAGCTGAAGCAGGCTGAAATATGTATTATTACTTAACACTGAAGATTGCAAACGGATCCAAGGGCACAATTATCTCAGCATCACCATCACAGCACAATTGTAATCCACTTCAGCACTCCAGTGTCTTTTTGAATATACAAATTCGTAGTTATCGTTACCACACCACCGCACCGTCAAACGCCTAGCACCGCCCGAGCGCCACTAGCGCCGCCATAACACTTTTTCCATTCGCCCCGTTCAAACTCTCACCCCGAGATCGTGTCTCTGAAGGGCGAGCCAGCGAGCAAGCGGCCCGTTGCGTTGGTCCTCTGGTTGTGAAGTGATAGCTTATGTTGCCATCTAGTGAGCAAAATATAAGATTTAGTATGAGTGTTCGTCACAAAATATGTTAGTATAGTGCGAAACGGCACATGTAGCGACATCTATATAAGCACTCCTTGAGCTTTAGACACGTAACGCCATCTATAGTTCTAAAATAATATGCATTCGAATTTCGATGTAAGCCTTTTGCGTTGACGTGGAACGGTTTCTGACGTCGCCGCTCATCCAGCTAATCGGGATCCATAGTGATCCTAGGCCGAGTATAGCATTTTTCGTGATGAAATCGAGCCATTTGATGACAAGAAAGGTTCAAAATTCGAAGACATAGTAGTCTAGTAGAAAGTTTTATTCGATCGGGGGACTTATTTTTGTAATCCATTTATACCCTCCTTGCACTCATTTGTCACGCAACCGTCTCGGCAGGCTGTCGTCCGCCCTGACTTTTCTGAACTTCGAGATGCCGTTTCAACTGACCGCAACTTATCACAGTCAATGTTAATTTACAGCACGAGATTGGATCCGGGACAAGTCAACTATTGCCTCTGGACCTGGAGCGTCACCACCGGAGGAGGGAGGGGGGCAGTCACAAGCCCTATGGCACACGCCCCCCCCCCAAAAAAAAAAAATGGCTCCCACTAAAAATGCTGTGGCGACGCCACTGCTCTGGCCTTACATGAGTTGATGACCGCGCTATGAGTTATTTCCTATAGCGCAGTATCCGACTCCGAACATGCCTGTATGCAAATTTTAAGTCCGCAGCGCCTAACAATGATATGAATCCGTGAAGGCCGAAGGGCCGTACGCTTACGCGGAGCAGCATAATGGCATGATTGGCATGGCCTGCACCTGTGCTTGGCACGGGCCGACGCATCGATCAAACGTGATGCCAACTGTCGGCTGGGAAGGGGAGAGGCGATCAATGTAGCTCGAGGCTCGTAGAACGACAGTACGAAGGTCGAAGGGACGCTGCCAAGAGCATTCAATCTGCTCTCCATATCGAAAGTCAACCAAGAATCGAGAGGAGGCCACAACTTCGACTTTGACTAGTGAGCTCACGATTATCCGGTCCTCGATCCACGCCCACGGTAACTTCAACAGCGACTAATGTCTTGAAAAATTATGCATGCAAGCTTTGCAGTGAAAATCGGGAAATCACGATAATGAAATATCACAGAATGTGTAAATTTCGAAAATGTAATCACTCTGTAGTGTGTACGGCATATTGGCATTGCAGTAAATGCAAATTTAAAGCCATGGTCTTGTTGTGCTCAAGGCCACGACTTTTATTGACTGCAATATGCCGTACATACTGCATAGTGGTTATGTTTGCGAAATTCATGCATTCTGTAAGATTTAATTATCGTGATCTTCCAATTTTAACTTCTCATGGTACGCGACTCTATGCTGATAAAAGAAAGTATAGTATGGACGGAATTATTTATTTTAGCTGCCGCTTTCCCTTTCGGAGGAATAAGAAATGTTTTTTGCGTCATAGTTGTAGTACAAGTTGTTGTATAGTCTTTTCTGTTTTTTGTGGCCGATCGACATAGAGACTAGGCAATTAGCAATTGGCATGCGTAATTTGTCTCTTTTCGTAGATAATAGCAACAATTGTTATTGCTTGAATGAAGTGATCGTAAGCACTGTGGGCAAAGGTGAAGAAGTATCAAGCATGAGCATGTAAAAGGTCATGGGACCAAACGGAAGGTCATCACACAGACCCACCAGTCAGCGCTTTGCAGTATCTGTCCTTATTATTGGTTGTCTGCAGCTGTTCTGCACCAGGTAGGTGGTAGGTACCTTTATAAATATCACTTAAGCATTATCACATGACAAAGTACAGGGCAATTGTTTATCTGACCTTACAGACTTTCTGGGGTTAAATTACAATTTTGCTTACCTTTTTACGGATAATTGTCTATTTTAAACTGATTCTACACATCTGATTTCACTAGAAATGCACTCAAACCAGGGTCATTCACAGTGCTTACCTCACTAAATATATATGGTAGGTATCACTTACGCTCACTTTGACCGACTGTAGCGCCGCTGCCATTACAGCTGAATATTTACAACATGGCGGCAGCCATAGAGGCCTCAAGACCTTATTCATCAATTATGTATATTTTTATAATTTAGTTATGTTAAGTTTTTTTTTTAAAACAACATTTATTTATTTATTTACATATAAATTTTGCTCTTGTGGCCTAAATATGGCCTGGCTTAGTGTTAGTTATATTGAGAATGTCTGTAGTTTTAGAGCAGTTCTTTCAAAATCAGATATGTTAAAATATTGTTATACATATATATACAATTTTGTGTGAAAAGGTGTGCAAAACAGGAATGTGACTACTCAGTAGGTAGGTACCCTTTCTGGTATTTAGGGTTAATAGCTATATTGCCCATAAATAGTAAATAACTATATATGATAAATATGCATAGTTGCCGACACATTCTAACACCAGACTTTCAATGTTATTGACATTCTTTAGTGGGTCAGTACTGGTACTGTCAAGCAAAGCAGGGTGATTTAGATGTATCACAATTCACAGGCTGACTCTGGCTACATAGTATTTTGGGATGGAACTTACCTATATGGTTAGACCTAACCTAATGGACTAAAGAACTACAACATTAGTTGGCTATTGCTTACAGTCTACAGAACTACAGCAAAACCAACCTGATGAACTGTGTTTAAAGTTTTAGCACATTCTTCTTCCTTTTTTTGGTTTAAAAAATCTGTCTTACCTCTCAGATGAGTGCTACTTTGATACATTCGCCCACATCCACTGGCTCATCTGATTTTGCTACAATAACCTACCAATAGAAGTGATTATGATGGCTGACAATCATTTGCAAAAGGTAAGCAAGCATCAGCCTGAATTTGCCAACATACCTACCTGCCTTTATTCTGTTCTATCATGAAAATATACAAGGCAATGCCTCAAGTTGACACATTTACCATGCATTTTTCAGAAAGGCATGGTATGGCATGGCATGGTTCACCCAATTTAAATAAATAATATTGCAAAAAATATATAAAACTTTCTTGTTTCTTTCTTTCTCACACATTAGGTGCTTTAGAAGATATCCCCAAGAGGTGAACTGTGGAGAAATCACATTACAGCTAATAACAGCATACACACTCTATACCTGCTTCTCCTCTTGACATAGGCTGAATCCTGGTCTACATTTAAATCCTGTTCTTCTCTGACACTGCAATTTTCATTCTCAGACTGCTAGTTTTTCATGGATGCTTCTGCTTGGTTCTTCGATGTTTTGCTTCTAGTCTTGATTGATTACTTTTGCATTGATAATTTATTTATAAAACATACACTTTCATGCTTATTTCTAACATCTGACAGATAACTGGAACACATCTTACACATCTTACTTTGATAAATGTGTTGGTACATTTAAATACATAGGCGATGTATCTAAATACGCTATACACAACATTACCTCTGCCGTATTTAAATATTCAGCGCCATGGCGGCTGCACACACATTGCAAGTATTTGTGCGTTTGCGACACGCCACACGCCGCTCAGAACCTATTCCGACTGAGATCACCTTCGGAAGCGTTACGGAGTCTCCTTTTTCCCTCCTCTACCCAGCTTTTCATCTCGCCATCGAGCTGAATCATTTAAATAGTGGCTGACATCTGTGTAGTATGCGGGCAGACTGGGCGGGGCAGCGATGCGCGAACCACCCGAAGCGTGTACTACATCCTTCTCTGACACAGCGGGCGCGTGTCGCCTGGACGACGTCTTCCTCGGCCTTGTAGCCGGCACACATCTGGCCTGGCTTCAGCGTCACCTTCTTCTCGGCGGCGGTGAACCACGCGTTGCACGTGTCGCGGGTCTGCACGGGCACGTCGGCGCGCTGCAGCTGGTCGGCGCGTCGGCCGCCGTTCCCTGTACTCGTCCAGCCAGCCCCAGCCGGCGGCGACGACGGCGCTCCGGCCGGTCGGCGACTCGGCGCCGGTGGCCGGGAGGCATGCCGGCTGGACGAACTGACCCCATGATGCCGGCTCGGCGAGCCGCAGCAGCGCCAGGTCGTTCCGGAAGCTCGGGTACTTGTACTGCTCGTGCACCGTCAGCGCGGCGATCTTCAGCTGGGCCTGCGCAGGCTCCTTCACTCGCAGGTCGTGCTCGCCAACGACCACGCGGAAGGTGGTGTGTCCCCGGTTGTGGAAGCAGTGCGCCGCGGAGAGGACGTGACTGGGTCCGATCAGTGTGCCCCCGCAGAAGTGCTGCCCGGCCAGCTGGATGGACACTGTCCAGGGCAGCTGGCCGGCGAACGTGGCCTCGCCGCCGGCGACCCGGCCTCCTCTGACGACGATCTGTGGACGGCCGCACTCGGGTGTTGCTGTTGAGTTGCCGTCGCTCTGGCCGTGGACAGCCAAGGCACAGGCGGTGAGAGTCAGCAGTGTGACTGGATTCATGTTGAGGGAGTGCGGAGCGGACTGGGGGCTGAGCTGGATGCGCCGAGGCACTGTGGGGCTGACGGCGCTGCCGGCGGTTTATGTACACCCTGCAGCGGAGGGTCGCCGGCGGCACTCACGGTCACTCGGGGAGCGTGCGCCCTCCCCGCGCGCCGCCCGCATGGCAGCAGGGGCGGCATTGGTGGGCGGCGCCGGGCCACGGACACCCTTGGCGGCTGGCTGGCTGGCTGGCTGGCCCGGCAGCGGCGGCGGCGGGCGGCGACCTCTGGCCGCCACGGGCGACACAGTCGGCGGCCAGATGACCAAGGTCGTCCCTTCCGGGCGCAGTTCCGCTCGGTACCGGTGGCTGCAGGCTAATGAACGGCTACTTCCTCTTCCGAGGTTTTATTCCGGGTCACTGACTGTCGGGTGTCAGGCGGCGATCAGTGCCGATACTGGCTGTCGGGTGCACCGGTACTGGCTGTGTGCGTGTGCTGGGCACTGTGCGGCTTTGTTGCGGCGTAGCAGTAACCGTTGTGATGGTAGCAGGGGACAACGGGGACGACTGATCGATTCTCCGGTGGTTTGAGGGATATAACTTGATTGTTAGGTATGTGATCGGATTGAAAGGCGATTTGCCCTGGAGAGAGACCTCCGCCGGTTGATAGTGATTAAAGACTCGTTAAACGGGAATTGGCTTGGTCGATATTAACTTTTTATGATCTTCCACGTCATACTTATCTCCCTGCCTACCGGTCCTCGATATTTTGTCCCGCCCACGTTAACCTGGGGATGGTGGCCGCCGGGTATGAGGCGATCAGTGCTGTGATCTCAGGGAATGGCGACTGCCCTGTGTGGCTTTGCCCCAATTCCCCGCAGTTTCGCCCTTAATCCGCGAGTTACTGGGGGGGGGAGGGGCTATTTATAGCCCCCCTTCCGTTATTTTGTAATATCTCCTACACCAACAGCGGTATCGTCACCAAACTTTCATTGCCTTGTCTCACATCAATTTGACACATGTTGCCTGAAATAAAAGTATTAGGCTATGATGGGTCAACCGGAAATGATGTCAGAGTGACGTCATGCTCTGCGTTTTTTTTAAATAAAAAATAAGGGTTTGCTGGAAACAATGTCAAAAGTACAGTTTTTAAGATAAACTCGATTGTTATATACGAAATGACAGATACTTAACTCGGCTATCAAACTGCAATCTCGGGATTTTCGAAATTTACTGAAATTCAAAATTTTGAGAAATCCAAAGACTTAAAAAATACAGAATACGAATTTTCAAAAAACTGAATTTATGTAATCGAGAGGAGCCCAATGAATATGCGTAGCGAGTTTGAAGTTAATATCTTCAAAAAATGACTGACTTCACCTCTACAGCATAACCATGCATACAAATTGCATTTCTGTTTTTTGCTTTTTACTTATTTGGAATACATTATATGGAACAAACAATGTTTTTAAGGTCATTTTTCGCGTTCTAGTCGAAAGCATGTGTTACAACTCTGAATGACCGTAATCTGCAGTGTGATTGACCTCTGATCTCGGGTGACCTTGACCAGACCTAAGGTCAAAAGCAGCTTAGAATGGTATTTAGAAGTGTCAGATACACGAATTATACCGATTTATCAACTGACTATGCGTTACATATCGCATTTGTGCGCGATAATGCCATCCACCGGACTTTGATTACACGGTCAAGCATTTGTCTTTGACGTGACCTGTGACGACATCAGTGACCCTGAGGTGAACAATATTAGGTTTCCCTCGACAAATTTGACAGGGCTATCGAATGCCGTTTGAATTTTAAGATCGATCCTGTAGTTTCGGAGATCAGAGGGGGGCTGTAAATAGCCCCCCCCCCAGTAAGTCGTGTTACAGAATATACCCCAGTAAGTCGCGGGTTAAAGGGGAATAATGACATCTTCTACACAAATGGAGTTATTACTTGAAATCAACAGAGGATGCAAAAATATATTGTTATTTTGATCACATTTTGCATATATGCATTCCTACCGAAAGATATTTAAAGTTAAAGTTGATAAGCGTTCCACGCTTAAAACGTTCGGTATTCACAAGTAATTGGTAACGAATTCACTGTCCGAGCTAAAATTAGCCTGTATACACATTTGTATTTACCAGTAAGACGTCTTCAGGGTTCACCTTTTAAAAAGTTCACCTTTAACATAGGGTTTTAAACTGAGATAGCAGATTTGTAGAGCAGATGGGCCGTATCCTATAAAAATCAAACCAAACCTGCGATCTTCCAGGGCCGAGTTCGAGAGTTGAAGCCTAGAAAAACATACCTGTACGGCATCTGCATTTGTTCGGTGCCGGGCTTTGCAATTTGAATCCGAAGTCAGACAGATAAAATCTTTGATAAATGACTCAACCGGTGTTCTGATAGCATTTGTTTTTGGAAATGTCATTCTTCTTTCGGAAGTTGCAAGCTGTCCGCCCATCTGGTGTGCTGAAAACTTTGTTGTTTAGGTTGGGACTGTTTCTGGTGTGTCAACGTGAGTATGGGATTCCTTTGATATATCAAGGTCTTCACTCGGAGCAATTACTTTTTTACCCGATGAACAATAATGGAGGACGGAAAATAACGGCAATTATGGAAACGCACGTCACTTTTCACTCTTCCGGAATCGACGCATTCCGAGACCTCTGTCCGCTTCCGCCTTTTTTCCTGCGAGCTCCCGGAAGTTCAGCCACCGCCACGTATGTGTTCCGTTTACGGTAGTAGACAGAGGCGCGGTCTGGAGGCGGGGCGGACTGCGTGTGACCCTGGTGACTCACCGCGTGACCCTCTGCCTGCCACATGTGCGTCCAGTCATGACAACAGAACGTCACGGGACCCGGCGGAATGACAGGCAGTTACGGGCGGCCGTTAGTTCCGCGTGCGGATGGATCTCGAATGTGGGGGTGTGATGGGTCTGTCATTCGTTATGTGGTCGTTTGTGTATGAAGCTTGGAGCCTATATGCAATGCTTTGTTGTCACACCATATTGCCGCTTCATTATCAAATTATACAAAGTTTGTGTTTTACACAGCGCAAAATATGATTGAAAGTGGTGGTTGGCTCACTTGCGGTGAGTTGGCTGAGCTGCTTGTGAAGTAAGAGCAAAGTGGTCGGATACCCGAGGACTTCTTTGATGTCTCTAATCTAATATTTAAGTACCTGAGGTGACAAGTATATTAGTGAATCAAAACGATGAGATATATTAATATGGTAAATGGTATGGTAAATGGTATTAATAATAATAATGGTTAAAATAATATAGAATGAAGGATATATTATAATAAATAAGTTTAAAAAACATCCGAAATTGTCGCGGAGCCGTTTATGCACTGTGCGGGGGCTTGGTTTCCACCCCCCCTTGAAAAAACAAGTTGGCGGGGGTCCTTTAACTCCACCTCTGCTGACCTGTCCCTCTATCCGCTCCTCACTCTTCAGCCAGTGCCTGGGAATGTACGGTCGCGGGGTAAGACGCGTCTGTCTCCAACCTCTGCTGACCTGTCTCTACCGTCCTACTCTTCAGCCAGTGCCTGGGAAATGTACGGTCGGCGGGGGTAAGACGCCGGTGGCTGCCACCTCTGCTGACCTGTCTCACTCCGCTCCTTCAACTCCTCAGCCAGCTGCCTGGGAATGTACGGTCGGCGGGGGTAAGACGCGGGGCTGCCACTTCTGTTTGACCTGTCTCTAATCCGCTCCTCACTTCTTCAGCAAGTGCCTGGGAATGTACAGGTCGGCGGGGGTAAAGACGGCCGGTGGCTGCACCTCCTGCTGACCTGGTCTCTATTCCGCTCTACACTCCTCAGCCATGCCTGGGAATGTACGGTCGGCGGGGGTAAGACGCCGGTGGCTGCCACCTCTGCTGAACTGTCTCTATCCCGCTCCTCACTCCTAGACCAGTGCCTAGTGGGAAATGTCGGTCGGCGGGGGTAAGACGCCGGTTGCTGCCACCTCTGCTGACCTGTCTCTATCCGCTCCTCACTCTTCAGCCAGTTGCCTGGAATGTACCGGTCGGCGGGGGTAAGACGCCGGTGGCTGCACTCGCTGGACTGTCTCTATCCGCTCCTCACTCCTCAGCCAGTGCCTGGGAATGTACGGTCGGCAATGGGGAGGGGGGGGGGTAAGACGCCGGTGGCTGCCACCTCTGTTTAAACTGGTCTTATGCCGCTCCTCACTCTCAGCCCAGTGCCTGGGAAGTACGGTCGGCGGGGGTAAGACGCGGTGGCTGCCACCTTGCTGAACTGTTTCTATCCGCTCCTCACTCCTCAGCCAGTGCCTGGGAATGTACGGTCCAGGCGGGGGTAGACGCGTCCTGACTCCACCTCTGCGTGACATTCCTCTAATCCGCTCCTCACTCAACTCATGCCAGTTGCCCTGGGAATGTACGGTCGGCGGGGGTAAAGACGCCGGTGGCTTGCCACCTCTGCTGACCCTGTCTCTATCCCGCTTCCTCACTCTTAGCCAGTGCCTGGGAATGTAGGGTCGGCAGGGGTAAGACGCGGGGCTGCACCTTCTCTGCTGACACTGTCCCTCTATCCGCTCCTCACTCTTCACCAGTGCCTGGGAATGTACGGTCGCAGGGGTAAAGACGCCGGTGGTGCCACCTCTGCTGACTGTCTCTATCCGCTCCTCACTCTTCCAGCCAGTGCTGGGAATGTAACGGTCGGCGGGGGTAAGACACCGGTGGCTGCCAACTTGCTGACCTGGTCTCTATCCAGCTCCTCACTCCTCAGCCAGTGCCTGGGAATGTACGGTCGGCGGGGTAAGACACGCCGGTGGCTGCCACTCTGCTGACCTGTCTCTAATCCGCCTCCTACTCTCAGCCAGTGCCTGGGAATTACGGTCGCGGGGGTAAGACGCCGTGGCTGCCACCTCTGCTGACCTGTCTCTATCCGCTCCTCCACCTTCAGCCATGCCTGGGATGTAAACGGTCGGCAGGGGTAAGACGCCGTGCTGCCACCTCTGTTACCTGTCAACCTCTATCGCTCCTCACTCCTCAGCACAGTGCCTGGGAATGTACGGTCGAGCGGGGTAAGACGCCGGTGGCTGCCACCCTGCTGACCTGTCTCTATCCGCTCCCTCACTTCCTCAGCCAATGCCTGGGAATGTAACGGTCGGCAGGGGTAAGACGCCGAGGTGGCTGCCACCATCTGCTTGACCTGTCTCTTATCCCCGCTCCTCACTCCTCAGCCAGTGCCTGGGAACGTACGGTCGGCGGGGGTAAGACGCCGGTGGGCTGCCACTCTGCTGACTGTCTCTATCCGCTCCTCACTCTCAGACCAGTGCCTGGGAATGTACGGTCGGCGGGGGTAAGACGCCGGTGCTGCCACCTCTGCGAACCTGTATCCTATCCGCTCCTCACTCTCAGCCAGTGCCGGGAATGTAACGGTCGGTAGGGGGTAAGACGCCGGTGGGCTGGCCACCGTCGCTGACGCTGTCTCTATCCGCTCTCACTTCCTCAACCAGTTGCCTGGGAATGTACGGTCGGCAGGGGTAAGACGCCGGTGGCTGCCACCTGCTGACCTGTCTCTATCCGCTCTCAACTCTTCACCAGTGCCTGGGAATGTACGGTCGGCGGGGGTAAGGACGCCGGTTGGCTGCCACCTCTGACTGACCTGTCTCTATCCGCTCGCTCACTCCTCAGCAGTGCCTGGGAATGTACGGTCGGCAGGGGTAAGACGCCGGTGGCTGCCACCTCTGCTGACCTGCCGCTGTCACTCCCGCAGGCAGTGACCCCGTGCACGCGAGTCCCGGGGTGGTGACCACCAGCCATGGGTGAC
Organism: Semibalanus balanoides; assembly: GCA_014673585.1. Classification (NCBI taxonomy): domain Eukaryota; kingdom Metazoa; phylum Arthropoda; class Thecostraca; order Balanomorpha; family Balanidae; genus Semibalanus; species Semibalanus balanoides. The sequence goes on from VOPJ01012108.1 coordinate 52,575, forward strand.
CTGACCGCCGACCTGCTCTGCTTCGGTAACCCGCTGCTGGACATGCTGCTGCGCGTCAACGACGGCCAGCTGATGACCAAGTACCAGCTGCAGCCGGACAACCAGATCGAGGCCAACGAAGAGCAGAAGGCCCTGTTTGATGAAGTCTTCAGCGGGTGAGCCGCACGCTTTGCCATATGCTTTTACTTGTCTTATGATTTGTGAATCCCTAAATTGAATAAAGTTGTATATCCTCTAGGCGGAAATTCGTCTTGTCTCCATCTGTTTCGTTATCTGAGTACTGTCATCTTCTATTCTGGCATTACCCGACCTCTGATATCCGTCTGTTCTAGGTGGCTAGTTTGTCATTCTTTGTGCCAGCCATCCTTCCTGCTCCCAATCCAGATGACTAATCGGATCCTTTAATCCAGCTCAGCCTCGCCCATCCGGAATATATTGGTTGACATTAGCTCAACGAATGATACAATTTTATTACATTTTTTTTCACGTTCAGGAATAAATATATTTCACGTTGTGTCCGTTCAGGAAATACTAGGCGCTACTCTGTTCTGCTTACCACCATACCAGATGTTGATATGCTGTGTTCAGGAATGTACTAGGTGGTGTTCTGCTCTGTTGCACTGGCCAGGTGTTGACCTGTTCTGTTCAGGAATCAAGCAATGATGTTATTTTTGTTCAGGAATTACGAGGTGATGTTCTGCTCTGGTGAGCACTGACCAGCTGTTGATCTATTTTGCTGAGTAATGAAGAGGTGATGCTCTTTTCTGTTCTACGCTGACCAGTTGTTGACCTGTTCTGTTCTGTTCAGGAATGACGAGGTGATGTTCTGTTCTGCGCTGACCGGTTGTTGATCTGTTCTGTTCTGTTCAGGAATGACCAGGTGATGTTCTGTCCGGGCGGCTCAGCGCAGAACACGGCTCGTATTTACCGCTGGATTCTCGGAGACCGGAGCACGGTCTCCTTTGTCGGTTCCGTGGGAGCGGACAAGTTCGGTCGGCGACTGGAGAAGCTGGTGCGCGCTGACGGCGTCGATACCAGGTACGAGAAACTCAGCACGGCGATGTTGTGGTGTCCTGGCCTTTTGGAACCTCAGATACTTATTCGCACTTGAGGTGGCGTATTTTCCCCCTCAAATCTTGACTCTTTATTATAGCAACCAAATTGTATGGAAATGCCGGTGATGAAGAATATCATAGGGTACTGGTAGTTGTTGAACTACCGGATTTTCAAAACGTATTTTATGTTAATATTACCCGAACTTTTCAGATTTAGTCAGTATATCTTGCAAGCGACCGCCTGATGCAGTGGAGTAGGTACGTCTGTACCGTGTGATTTGAGCGGATCGCTGCCTTTGGTGGATGCTCCAGGTACGTTGTTCACGAGGACCAGCCGACCGGCCGCGCCGTCAGCCTGGTCTGGGGCTCTAACCGCTCCCTGGTGGCGGACATCGGCGCCGCCACTCTCTGCCGACCGGACCGCGTCTTCACGCCACACAACCTGGCGCTCCTCACCAGCGCCGAGTTCGTCTACATCGAGGTAGGACGCCGGTGACGCGGCGGTGTGTGATGACGGCGTGGAACTCAGAGCGCCAGCTGGTGGTATGGCGAGACGTAGTGAGCGCCATCTGTAGCTGTGTGTTTAGGTGGTATTTGTTCACATGCGTACCGCACTATAACTATCCTGATAATTTACAGTACCCGTTAGTCTTCAGCATTACCATTGTATGTGTAGCTGAGCATAGTGTTTGGCTAGGAGTTCATCAGCACCCCGTGCTCCTCATGTGAGGACATGCTATTATTCCTTAGTTGATCAGGCCCCCTTTCGACGCTCTGTAGCGATGGCAGGTGACTGGTGATGCTGTTGACGCCATCCATTGTACGCCATTCCTCCGATCTCCGGATGACCATGCGCCGTCGTCCTCTGCAGGGCTTCTTCGTGACGCACGACCCGGAGACAGCGGTGCAGGTGGCGCGCTACTGCTCCGACAGCGGCCGCCGGCTGGTCTTCAGCCTCTCCGGCACGTATGTCTGCCAGCAGCAGACGAGCACCATCTGTCAGATGCTGCCGCACGTCTCCTTCCTGTTCGGACACGTCACCGAGTACCGGGCGCTGGCCCACGAGCTCGGGCTCGAGGTTAGTCAGGGGGGGTGGTCACCGAGTACCGGGCGCTGGCCCACGAACTCGGGCTCGAGGTTAGTCAGGGGGGGTCCATGCACGTTGGTATGGCACAAACGTAAACTTTGTCGTTATTTGTGTACAGATATATTACCATTGAGATCCTTTATACAATTAAAATGTATATTTTTTGTTACCGGACTATATGGACAAAATTGGCGCCAGCGCTGTAATAGACTGCGATGATTTGATTCCGATTCGGGCATTACTTACGAAGTTATCGCACGAAATCACGTGGTCTGAAATCCATTGTAGTTAAACCTGCCTCTCCTACTTGTGCCCCAGAACAATTCTGACGCCCCTCCCCGCCTCTGTCAGGACGATTTTGACACCCCTCCACTGCCATTTCCAGGGAGAGTTTGAGCTGTCGCCGCTGGGCTACGCCCGGCTGGTGGACGCCGCCTCCACTCGCCTGAGCACGGTGGAGGCCATGACCCGACCTGACGGCCCGGAACAGCCCTCGGCTGAGAGACAGCAGAACGGTGACGCCCCCCAGCTCAGGTAGGAGCCTTTGACGCCCACCAGCTCAGGTAGGACGCCGCTGGTGACGCTCCTCAGCTCAGGTAGGAGCCCTTGTGGACGCCCCTCAGCTCAGGGTAGGAGCCCTGTGACGCCATCAGCTCAGGTAGGAGGCCCTGTGTACGCCCCTCAGCTCCAGGGTAGGAAGCCCTTTGCACGCCCCCAGCTCAGGTAAGGAGCCTTGTGAGCGGCCCTCAGGCTCAGGTAGGAGCCTTTTGGACGCCCCCCAGCTCAGGTAGGGAGCCCTTTGACGCCCCCCAGCTCAGGCTCAGGAGCGCCTTTGACGGCCCCCCAGCTCAGGTATGGAGCCCTGTAGATCGCCCGCCCAGCTCAGGTAAGGGGCCCTTTGACGCCCCCCAGCTTAGGTAGGAGCCCTCTGATGTCCCTCAGCTGCTCAGGTAGCAGGCTTCGGATGAGAGACTGCTACCTGGTGATACCCCTCCGGGCGGTTATACTTGCTAGGCTCCTCCCCCCCTCCAGCTTAGATGAGCGTCTCCGGGCGGTTATACTCGCTATTGTCGCGGATGAAAATACGGGCGTGGTTGCATCTCTTACTGCCAAACTCCTAAGTCTGTTTGCGAAGACCTGAATGTATTGCTAACGCTACACTTTTCTGGTGTCCTCAAATTGAAACAAGCTCTAGTGGACATTAAATCAAATGAATCCATAAAAAAATCAGTTTGGATTCATCCAATCTAATAAGGCCCAAATTTAACTGAATCTGTTTCTTCCAAATCAAATTTGCCAGAATTAAAAATATGAAACCCTTCCAAGACGCAATATGAACAAGACAATGGTAAGACTTCCCAAGAAGCTCTTAACACGCTCCACAAATGGCCACCAATCCTCACTGCTTGCCAACGACGACTCACATGCACAACGACGCCTCAGCCACAGACCTTCAAGACGGCCTGACTGGATGAGCTGCAATGAACGCCCTAGCGACCGCCTGTCGTAACTGGCCGGGTGGTTGTTCAGCGCGGGGGTCTCCGTTGGTCGAAGGCTGATGTTTCTTAGGCGTGGTTGCTAAGAGGTGATGTCCTGGTATCATAATGTGATGTACTGACGCGTCCCCCAGCATTTTCGGATTTTAACCACGCCTTTGGGTGTTGCATGGAAAGCATCGACTTCAATAATTGCCTCGCCCCCCCCCCAACTTTCGGAAGGTGGCTGCGCCATTGAACCCGTGGTGTCTCAGGTAACGATGACCAACAACACAGCTTTAACCATTATACCACAGTGCTTTGGTTATTATTGTTATCAATGGCAAGAATCTGTCTGACATCGGCACTATACGTGGTATTCGGGGAGCGTAAGTTTCGTTGAGTTTGTTGATCACTTCGCCTTTGTATTTGTTTAATATAGGTATATATTCAAACGACCAACAGCATGATTCCCCACTAACGGGTGACTATATGAGACTATGCAGTGAGGTGTCCCGGGATATTGACCATTGGCCAGCCGCAGTGAATGACACCGACTGTGAGCAGATCTCCAGTGGTGATGAGCTGCTGCAGCTGCATCCCGTGTCTTACACGCATTGCTTTCACCGCTACATTCTGACAAATAGCTGAGTTCTTAGATTGAGTAGGATCGAGTCTGCTGAACATGCTTGGCTTATGAAAATAAATTAAGACATTTCTTAGAACTGCTTTGATTTAACTTGCCATTGACGTCATGAACCATATTAAAGTGGTGTAAAGGAACGTTGTTCAGTGCTCTTGCGAGGAACATGGTTTATTTTATAGGTAGAACATAGCAATTAATATGACATTTTCCTTGACAGAAAGTAAATAATTAATCAAATATATATTTGGTGAATTTTCGGCCACGGGCCTTTATCAAACTTTAGTTTCTCAAAGCGTCGCCACGGGTTGGGTCGGGTCGGGCCGCTCATATTCAGATTTTGTCATATATCACGTAAGGACGATTCTCTTCCCGCAGCCTGGGGAGAGAATGTGTAATGGTTTGAGAATGGCCTGCGGCCAAAAATTCACCAAATATGTATTTGATTCATTATTTACTTTCTGTCGAGGAAAAGGTCATATTACTGTGTTCTACCTATAATGGTGTAAAGCAAGGTTTATATTTACATGTACAGTGGAGTATTCATGTCCAATGTACTTTCATTAAAATAGAACACTATTATCGGCGGCCGTCCGTTCACTTTTGCCCCGTATGCATTCATGAATCCCCATTACTATGGAATGTAGTTCCGCCAATAGCTACTCTGTGTACTCGATATATTATGCATTGGCACAGGGCAGCCTCACGTCCCAGCGGGACTTATTTGAAGTAGTTGCTTCGTCATGATTTCCCTGGCGTTTTCCATTCATTCATGTATGCACAGGCCCGGGGTATGTCTGGTGGCCGGTGGCTGATGGCCCGGGTCACCGCTGGCGCGGAGCGGTGCCTGTCCCCGCCGGTGGCTGATGACCCGGGTCACCGCTGGCGCGGAGCGGTGCCTGTCCCCGCCGGTGCTGTTATAGAATAGTCAGCGGCTGGGTATTGGGTAGCATGTAGTTATCAAACGTGCAACTACTACAGTCGGTCGGAAACACAAATTAGGTCATTACGAGCATTTGCCAGCTGGTTTTCGTACACCCTTGATGCACAATGCATAATTAGTGATAACTATCAGGACTGAAGGTTACATGTACATGTACTGACACATGTGGGTGCTTGACAGCCTCAACGCGCTGAAGCGCACCCTCCCCCTCCCCGAAAACCAACCACACGCTGTATATATGCCGAATAATATATTTTGGCTCTTATTGGTTATTATTATGCTTTCCACAAGTGACACGCCACGCCAAGGGATTAGTTACGCATTGCCTTTACCCGACAGCTGCACTTAAATCAGATATAGTTTGAAGGTGCAGGTGACTTTAAAACCTTTTGGAATTTTCCCTTGATATGACCTGATCCTGTTTCAATTTTTCGGCTTCACAGCATGGCTTTTGTCTGTGCTCACCAGATCAGAGAACCGTATCGCTTTGTGCCATATTTTGTGTTTGCCTTGCATGTTAGGTTAAGCCACCAGGATCATGACACTATGATCTTGATAATGGCCTGATTCTACTATCCGCACCCCCCCCCACTCCCCGAATCATGCTGACTACGATGTTTACTACCGCTCGCACTTTTGGCATTGGGGTGTACCTAACATGTCTGTATTTAAGTTATACTGGTCAAATCATAGTGGATCGCTTTGGCCAGGTCTCTTTTTGTCGGAATATTAACTCCAATTGTGGTCAGAATGCACACTGAACGCGTCCATGGGACTGACGCTAGGGTACGACTTATTCCTGTTTGGGATGAATTTGACGGGTAATCTGTCGCCAGGCCAAGGATTGGTGAGCTCACCTTCAGAGCGCCGAGCCCATCATCCTGCTGGACGGTAATGCGGCGGTCCTCTCTGTCCCTGCCGTCACTTAACTGGATTTTGCAAACTGCCTTCGGGGATGACGAATTTTCAATGGCAATGCCCTCCGTGCCGTTCACATAGACGTTCAATTCTCCTGCAAATCCGAGGGAAGGAATCAAGCCTAGTATCGGATACGGACCACAAATTCACCGCGCTGCCCCCTGATGGGCAGCCCAGTCGGGCCCGCTGGTCGGTTCAAGGCTTTCCTGGCCGACAGTTCCTAGGGCAAGACGCCCCGTTTTCACTTATACTCTGGAAGTTGTTACAAAGACTGGTGGGCCGTCCCACGCGCTCGACGCACGCTGTCCCACTCCCGCCACCCCCGCGAGTCGATATGGACCGGATCAAATGTTGTTGAGACGGGCTTGTCAGTGCTGGAAGGCGGAAGGTCCCGTTCAGGTGGACGTGTTTGCCTCCAACTCGGATGGAGTCGTCTCGGCCGAGGGAGTGGTACTTTGTTCACCTGGGTGGGTTAAGAGAAAGCTCACGCCGCCCCATGGCTGAAGAGTTTGGTACTTTACTGACGGGGATTAACGTTCCCCGAGTTCAGGTAGGAGGATGTTTTGTCAAAAACGTCGAGGAGTCCCGTGCGTTGCGGAGTGTTCGTTGCTTTTTACATGGAGAGAGTCGACCGCCAGGTGAGAGTTGTCACTGGAGGAGTCCCGTCAGGTGAGTGTTGTCACTGGAGGAGTCCGTCAGGTGAGTGTTGTCACTGGAGGAGTCCGTCAGGTGAGAGTTGTCACTGGAGGAGTCCCGTCAGGGGAGCTCTGCAGGGGTGTGGCACGCCGCACGAGAGAAGGAATCTACACAGCTCATGTCGGGTATACTTGGGAGGAGTTCCGAACGATGTCAGGTTTGCGGAGTTCGATTATCTGGTGGGATTCCTAGGACAAACTACCTTTGTGATGCAATCATATGGCGATTTCTCTAAAATAATTGCTCGCTAATGGGTTGAAGCGTGTAGGCTGCCCTGCTGCCGGACAATCGTGGATCACACAATGGTGCTCGCAAGCTGTTCCAGGTGGATTCTTCTATATTATGTCGGTGTATGACCAGTGCGACGTGGACACGCTCACATACGCAGAAACGTGTGCGCGCGTGCAGTGTGTGACACAGTTACGACGTCTTCACAGGTACGGGGTTTTGTCCGGCAGCCGGGAGGTGGTGCAGGTGCTGGGCTGCTCGATACCGGAGCGGCCCCACCCTCTGGCCGACCCCCAACCGAACGGCACGGCCAGGTAGCTCCGGCTGCGGCTCTCGTGACATCCCAGCGAACCCGGGTTAGCGGCGACGGCGGCGGAGGCGGCGACGGAGGCGGAGGCGGCGACGGAGGCGGCGGCGGAGGCGGCGGCGGAGGCGGCGGCGGAGGCGGCGGCGGAGGCGGCGGCGGAGGCGGCGGCGGAGGTGGCGGCGGAGGTGGCAGCAGGTCAGTTGAGAGAAGGGAAGAGACACGCCCGGTCTGAGGAGTCTGAGGTCATCTGAAGTCGGCTGACTGTCTGTGTGATGTCATCGGATCTCTGCTGACTGTCTGTGTGACGTCATTAGGTGTTGTGACGTCACTAGGTCCTGTGACGTCACTCGGTGCCGCTGCGGGTCAACGCTGGGAATAGACGTAATTTTGGACTGGTATGAAGCGGTTATTTGTCTAGTCTGGGTAATGGGTTGTGGAGGAGCACGTGGAGGGCTTTCTCAGGATAGTTCAGCTAGTTGTCAGGTGGATCACGTGACTTCTGAGACGAGGATGGTGTCGGTGCGATGCAATGTCATGGGCAAAAGATTTCCAGTTCAGGAATGAGTGACGGTCGCGAGTGATTCGTAGTTTCGCCTAGTTCTCGTCGTTTGGTTGTTATTTTCAGTTACGGTATGGACGTGACTGCAAAACATTATTTATTGCGTTCGTGGTGGTACGACTGTGAAGAAGGTGCGCAGTGCAAAACGTGACGGAGCGATTGTGCTAAAGATTCGCAGTGTAAAACATGACATATTTTGGGGTCAGTGATGTGGGTTGAATGCTGAAAGCACATGCCAGTGTTGTTGTTGGAGAAACTAAACTTGGTGATGGCGGATTTGATCCCGCGCTGTCTTTGTTCGTCTTCGGTGCAATGAATCATCAATTTATGTATTTCCTACTGAGCCTACTGAGTCATTTTTGAGTCACCCACTGAGTCATTTTGTTCGAGTTCTGGTGCGTTTGGCCAGTTACAATACAGGATGTGATTTATCTCGTTTGTGTTCACATTGCTGTACGTGGGAAGGAGCTGTCGGGCGACTCACAGGACTGGGACAGTGAGACACCCGCGGAAAACTCCACCGAGCGCTGTCACCGTCTCGTTCAAACTTTCCCACTTGACTCGTGCAACTGTCGTCTGTGCGCTAAGCGGTGACGAGCAGCGGCTTGGTTACCCACTATCGTTACCCGTCGACAGTGATGGCTGTGCCGCTGGGTGCCGCTTCCGTAATGTGACCGGTCTCCACCGGGTCCCTGACAGCCAAGCGGCCATATGCATAGCCAGTAGCGACTCAAGGCAGGATGCACGAGTCCCAAGGCAGCAGTGGAACTATGTGAAGCCCAGACAGCTCCCGACGATTTATCATCTTTCTGACATCACAATGGCATAATAATAAAGTCATGGGCGTCAGCCAGCGATGCCTTCTAGGCTTCTATTCGAAACCTAATATTAATGTTCCCATCCGTGCCCTGTGAACATTTCCCGCTAGCAACATAATCTACTGTTGTGTGTTATCTTCTGCTGTCACGGAATAAACAGATCTGTCTAATTAAGATGCTAATTAGGTGCGTTATACGACGAATCGCTGCGGCCAAGCCATTCGTTTTCAGCTGGCAGATAGAAACAAATTGCTCGGCGTCCACGGAAATAGATAACACATATCCCGTCCAAGTCTGCAGCGCCAGCGGGGCGTAGTTTATGCATGCGACTGGCTCGAAGTCAAACATTTTTTTTGTGCTTCGGAGGCACGCATAAAGTAGCCTTGTTCTGGTAGACCCCGTTGTCAATCGATTTTCCCTGGTTTTCCTTCGGTAAATCAATGTCGTTGCTAACGGTGTCCTCTTAAAGGAAATAGTTCACCTTCAACATGGGTTTTGAACTGAGACAGCAGTTTTATAGCCCGTGTTGAAAAAACCCAACTTGCAAGTTTTCTGGACTGATAAGGCTCTCCAGCCGAATATATTTGAGTTTTTGTCGAAGGAATGTGGACCATAAACAAAGAATGTCAAGAATGTGGGCCTTCGGGAGGCTATACAGTAATCTTACGCGACTACTCTCGAATTCTGATTGGCTGAACCATTCGATTATTTCGGTGTGAACGTTGCAAGAGCTAACGCATATAGCTTTGATAATAAATGATGTACAGTCGGTACTATTTGTATCTCCCTTTGCAGTTCTGACAACCACTCATTTAATTTCCTGTGTACATGAAAGGACTGATTAAAAGGGAACATGAGGTACCTACCTGGTAGGTACCACTTGTTCCATTAATAAGACTTCATGTACACAATTGAATTGATGAGCTTTAGAACTGAAAAAAGGGTAAGATATATAATAGAGCCGCTGTACGTCGCTTCTGTCTGAATCGCGCGATGTACGGCTATTTTTGACAATATGAAAAGAAGTTGTATTTCCAAATATAATGACAATCTGTGTTTGAAAATAAAATAATCAAGGTGAACTATTTCCTTTGAGGCTACCCGTTGTGAGTAAAGGTGTGATCAATATCTCTCAGGTGTTGATTGTCGCTACAAGTGGGTGAGCTGGGTGCACATTTACTCATCAAAGCTAGTCGGTGTTCAAAGGAGCTCTTGTGATCGGCTGCTAAGACGATAGGTTTCTTTCACCAGTTGTCAGATTGTTGCTCTTCTCTCCTCCCCGCCGGTGTTCTGTTCTGTTCTGTTCTGATTATACTCGGTCACTGTGAATGTACTGAACCCATTCATCCCCGTTAGTGTAGGTACTGATGTCACCTTTCATTTGCTCGGTTTCTGCCGGACCATCGGGCGTTGCGCAGTGCCACTACGCCGCGAGTGAAGAGATAGAAAAGAAACAGCGCGAAGAACGGCAAAGAGCTTTATAATGGAATCGTACACATTGTCCAGTTCGGAGCACGAGAAGTGCCCACACCGATACATGTGGACGAGACAGACAGACAGACAGACAGAGACAGACAGATATAGAACGAAAGGCGGCCGCGGCGCCAACCAGAGAGAAAGAGACAGCGAGAGAGATACGAGAGAGACAAGAGAGAGACGAAGAGAGAGGGGCAGAGCCAGCAGCAGCAGCAGCAGAGACGGGCCGGCGCAGCGAGACAGCGATGGGCGCGGAGAGTGAGACGCACCTAGAGAGAGAGAGGAGCCGACAAACGTCCATGTCAACAATTTTGTCATTTTATTACAAAAATGGTTTCAATGATTAAAACGTGGTGCGTCAACAGCGAGCAGGGTCGGTTGGCGGGCGGGCGGGCGGGCGGTCGCCCCGGCCCGCGCCGGACCACGTAACTTTTTTTGGCGGCCAAAGGCAGTTATTTTAACAACATTAAGTAATCCGATCACGGTAGGTAGACAGCAAGCTGCGAGGGGCACACTAGCACAGACAGACTACACTATAGCCGTGTGGAGGGCGGTGTAAGTGAGTGGGGGTTGGCGCGCGCGGGGCGGCGGAGGTGCCTTGCCGTGGGGGTAGAGAGAGCGAGAGGGACGATCACCTAGACTCAGAGGGGAGGGGCGCAAAAAGACGAAGAGGGATGTCATCGGACCAGAAGAGGAACGGAGGGGGAACTTCAAACAAAGCCGAACCGGCTCTGACCGCAATCGGTCTAGCCTCAAAAGGCACGAAAAGATGGGGGGTTGTGTGGGGCTGCGGGGCGCGGCGGTGGGAGGGGGGGGACCAGCGGCATAATAATGGTGGGGAGGGGTGAGGTTAAGTGGTCTGCAACCACAAATTGGCTGTAAGTGAGAACAGAGTGATTGGCTAATGCATAGCGGTGGGCAAATCGGTTGTAATCACGCCTAAGAGAAACACCGGGACGCTAAAGGCTCAACGGACGGCGGCAGGCTTCTGCTCTTAGTTAAAGCTTGCGATTTTCTGCACTCAGCCTCTTTACTTTACTCGAGTCGATATCAAAGGCTCTGTTAAGTAGTGCGCCTTCAGTGATTTTCCATGTGCGCGGCAGTAGGTCGCGCTCCTGCGCCGCGTATCAGCTCAGGTTGTTCCGAATTCCCAGCCAACATTGTGGAGTCTGCTGAGCAAGAAGGCTGCTAGCAGCGTTCTGCGCGAACAGTCGCACGCGAGCGCAGAGCCTTCAGCGAAGCATGCATCCTCGCTCGTTAGGCACGCGGTATCTCTTTACGGTTCGACGATTTAGGCCTTCGACTTGAAGGTTCTTGCATGTCTCGGGGCGCGTTTCCTGAGAACGTCGGGCGCGCTTGCAGGGGTTGGCCGCTGCGCGGGGACCTGTTCAGCCGGGAGAACGGCCTCTTGCTGTGCGGAGCGTGACCAGCGGCTTGGGCGCCCAGCCGACGCGCAACCCGCGGCGCCCAGTATGAGATAGAAGACGGCGTAACCGCACATGGCCTAAAAGTACCACAGTCGCATAAATAGGCGAACGTGACAATTACTCGTCCGATAATAATGGCTTTGTTCGCCGTTGTAGGAATGCTACAACATCGCCGTCTGCCCCGGTTCAGCGGCCGGTACGGGTCGCGCCTTCGCTCGACGGCCGCCCGATGCGCGGACAACTACTTACATTTCGCTTCGAATATCGCTAATTTACCTAGCTCGGGCTCAATCTCCGCGCTGCCGCCGAGAAAACAGCCACTAGCCGCAACAAGCAATGCAAAAAAGGCGTTCTGGTGTGGCGGGCGGGCTGCTGCCTGTTGTGCTCGTGCTTGCGCCGCCGGCCGGGCGGGCGGCCGCCTGCGGCTGTCGGTCGGGTGCCGGCGTTTGTCAGTCGCGCCCGGCTCTTTGTTCGTAGGCTTGTATGCTTTGGTTGGTGTTCGGTTCGGACGGTCGGCGGGGGTGGTGTGCGCCGTGCTGCCGTCCTCTGCTGCGCGCCGGCCCCCAGCTTAGCGGCTTAGATGGTCGACTTGGAGAAGGATACCCGTAGGTGGTTGGCGTCACTCAGCTGGTAATTATGCATTTTCTGAAACAGAGAAAAACAGTCAGTTTAGACGGATATACAGACGAGCCTGTACAATGCAGAGAGCTATGGGCAGCAGTAGCGGTACAATACATAACACAATATACGACTGATGGATCAGTTTGGAAACCCTTAAACCTTGTCCGCTACCACATCCACAGCTTTTACATTCTCTCTGAAAGACGTTTGTTATGTCGTATCTCTGGTTCTATTTGCGCCTGAGAAGTGTCTGGCTGTTTCCCTGCAGCCCGCCGGTCCGGCTGGCATATGTCGAGCATCAGGCGGTGAGCACGACATCATTCAGAGAGGGGAGAGCGGCATCGACGCCTCCCTCGGTCGTCTGGGGCGGTCCAATCTCGCACGGCCCCGGTCACCTGATAGGTCGGCGTCGCTCCAGACATCCACTCCGATCACTTCTGGGTGGAGTCTTGATATTGAAGGTGGCAGGTGCCCATCTGGTATGTTCCTATCTCCTGATCGACTTGACAAGCTCGCTATTCGGGCTGGTACAGCCACATATTTACGGTGACTGACTCGTCACCTGGTGACCTTTCTGGATGCTCAAATCACGCCTCCGTTCGGAACGTTCGCGGCTATCTCCGTACAGATTGGGCGCCAAATGGCCCCGGCAGTTGCCCCACCCATAAACCCCAATCATCGTCTGTGTTCGGCAGGAAAACGCAGTGCAGTTACAGCAGAACATACTTTTGAATGCGATCCCGGATCAAAGACTAGTTTCCAGAAATGGTCTTTTACGAATGGTGGATGCTCGATGCGGTTGATTTGAGTACGCTTGACATTTCAGTGCCGGAAGTTGATTTTGATTACCTATCAATGCCGATAACGTGAACCGCCGACTGTTTATATCTGGGCACTAGTTCTGAATGCGAGCCGAGATCCAAGACAACTTTACCAGAAGAGCTCTCCAATATAACCATTGGAAGGCTGCTTTCATTCCTCAAACGTATGCGAGCCTTTGCGAGATCAAATCCTTTCTTTGAACAACAATGTTTACAAAACGATTCCGGTGGCCAATTGACCATGTAATCGAACAGAGTGATTGGCAATGCATAGTGCAAATCTTTTAATAGCTAAGAGGAAACGAGCCAAAAACGCGGCCCAGGCTTCTGTTTTATAAACTCTTGACTAGTTACTTACGAGTGAATCAACAAGCCTGTAAGAACGTCGCCTTTCATGAAATTTTCCAGGTGCAGGCATTGCTGGCGGCGTTACTATTGGTCCATTCCCCGACACATTGCCTTGGAATCCGAGCAGCCCTCCCTAAGCTGGCGACCAGTGAGCAGCAGCCCTCCGCCAGAAGCACCACAATGCTCGTTTACGACCTCCACGACACAGTAAACGCATTACGACTCGGCCCCGCCCGTCCATCGCGGCCCGCCATANGGGCCGGCTCTACGGCGAGTGAGAACCATGGCGTCAGGTGTGGGCCGGCTCTACCACCAGTGAGAACCATGGCGTCAGGTGTGGGCCGGCTCTACCGCCAGTGAGAACCATGGCGTCAGGTGTGGGCCGGCTCTACGCCAGTAAAGAACCATGGGTCAGATGTGGCCGGCTCTACCCGCGAAGTGACGAACCATTGACGTCAGGTGTGGGCCGGCTCTACGCCTAGTTGAGAACCATGGCGTCAGGTGTGGGCCGGCTCTACCGCGAGTGAGAACCATGGCGTCAGGTGTGGACACGCTACACGGCCAGTGAGAGCCATGACGTCAGATTACACCGCCAGTGAAAATTAGGGCGTCATGCGTGAATACGTTCCAGAAGCTGAGCGTCAGCCGCGGGACGGATCGCATCATGAGTGAGAAGCAAGGCGGACAGGACAGGACAGGAAGCGAAGGAGGACAACTCACAATGAGTGCCATGACGGCCTCCTCGACGGTGTTGAGCTGGATGAGCGCCATTCGGTGGTCCCGCCGCTGCTGCCCGCTGTCCGCCTCCGCGCTCTCACGCTTCCTGTCCACACACGGCGAATGGTGACGTCAGACATGTGACGTCAGACATTGTGACGCCACCCCGCTCGATCACAGCCGGAGCCATTCACACCATAGCGACGCAGCAACACGTGTACCAAACATACATTGACGGTCGGCGCCCGGTGGTGAAAACACCGAGCTTGCGTGGGCAAATAACGTGTTTGGCATCGTTAATTCATTGGTGTAAGTTTTGTGCTACTTTTTGGTACCCAGACACAAGGTGGTCTGAGAGTTTGGCACACTTATAATGTAATGACACGAAATAAAAACGGTAACAGTACAAAAGCAAAACATAGGAAGAAGGAAAGTCATTGGGTCGATGGTTACTCGCTCCAGAAATATGTTCATCGGCCGATATTCAAGTACTTCGTAATCCGCTTTAGGTGGTCTCGGTAAAACGACTATTTTGATTAAGTTCCCTATTTTGATTAAGTTCCAACATTCTGTTTGGACGGGCTTCTGGGATTGGAGCGGAACCCTTCGCTAACCAAAGCTTGTGTTGTAACCTTGGCCCTTGCAACCCGTTTTCACAATCCCTGCTCACCGGCGGAATTTAGAGCCGACAACTTTACGAGCCGCAAAGCCTTAGCAACGTTCTCCTCGCTAAGACTCATCTTGCCATAAACGGACGCTGCCACCCACACAAGGTCACCCTAGCCAAAAGCATATTAGTTAACACTCGTTGGGAGCGAATTTTTTTCGACAAGAACATTTCCGTCTTGCCACCGTACAAATGGGGTCATCAGGGGACTCTAGGACAATGCAAATGTGATGCTAGAATTTCCAGTCTCTTGAGAGAAATTCCCACACTTCTGAGGAAACATCATCCCCGAAGGAGTCTGGAAAAACATGGCCGACAAACCTAATGACCCTGGGCGAACCTGACACTCCAACCATGCCAAACTTGAGCCCAACTCACGGGAAGAACTTGAAGGCCTTGACTTCGAAGCCGGCGAGCTCGAAGGCCTGTCGGATCTCCTGCTCAGTGACGTGCGGCGGGATGTTGGAGAGGTGCAGCGTGGCCGACGGAGGGTAGATGTTCTGGTAGTTCTTGCTGCCGGGCTTCTTGAAGCGGTGCAGGGACGAGTTGGTGAAGTCCTTGGTGAGGCCGGCGTCCGGCTGGCCGTCCTTCGGCATCTGCACCGTCTGGTGTTTGCTCGGCATCACCCGGAGCTGGCGGCCCCACACCTTCACCTTGTCCAGGTGATTCAGAGCTGCGGCCAGGGGGCAGACCGGTTAGACAAGTCACAGGCATTAGCCATTTGATCAAACGTCAGGCATAGTGTCATACAAGTCAGAAAGGTCATACGGGTCAAACATGTTGACAAAGGTCAAACATGGGCCGGAGGAGGGTCAGATCCTAGATCAGACGTGGCTCGCAAAAATGCCAGGTCCCGAATCAGGAGAAGATCAGATCTTGGGTCAGACAGGGGTCAAAGGAAGGACAAGTCCGATGTCTGAACGGACATGATGTCTGACGGGGTCCAGTGAGGGTCACACCTGCTGTTGTCAACCAGGAGTCACCAGAAGGTCAAGTCCAAGGTCGGACAGAGGCCATGCAGGGGCCAGGTCGGCTATCATACAGGATACCGCCTGCTCTGGCTGCACTGTGTCCCAGCCCAGAGCCCGACCCGGCACCATCCCGGAACCCAGCCCGGCACCATCCCCCGTGACAAATGACCGCCTGTGACAGCAGCGAGAGACGGACGGCGGCCGCCGGCAAACGATCGCTCGGGGACACATTCGCACGACAAACCATTTTTTAATCAGGCTTTATGGCGGCGGCCGCTCCGAGGGAGCCATAAACTGCGCCGTGTTCAGCGCCGACACTCACCGACGCTGGCCTGATGCGGCTCGACCATTTGCACCAGGGCGTTATCCTTCTTGTTGAAGAGGATCTTCACCCGCTGTACGTCACCATACACGCCTGCAACGTCGGCGAAGGTTAGTGAGTGCTCTGCACCGGGCGTGGGGTGAGTGTAGGTCACGCGGAGCGACGAACCATTACAGAGCGGGTCAGCAGATTGAATTGCAGCACTGGCCTGCAGAATGGCAAACGAGCAGCGCTCCCCGGGGGCGCGCTGGGAGGCAGCGAGGCACGGTACGGCCCGGAAGGGGTCTCGTCCGATAAGGCAAACCTGATTGGAAAACGCCCGCTTGGAGTCATGAGTCGTGAGAGTGGGGCCCTCCCTCCCCTCCTCTCCCATCTGACCCCAGCCCAGCCCATGACCTTCCCGTCCCGCAGAACGGCACAACACGGCACAGCAGAGCACGGCGCGGCCGAGAACGGTCCCCGCGCCGGCCAGAAGAACAGAACGTGACGTACCGAAGAGAGTGAAGAGAGCTTCGGGGGAGGCCATCTACAGGCGCACAGGCGAAGGCGCGCACGCGGCAGGCAACAGAAAGAGAAAACAGAACCGATTAGAACGAGATACGACAGGTGCACGTCAACACGGTAGCGGGGCTACAGAAAATCGGACGTCAGAGAAATACGTACGCACTGATCGATGCTAGTTCACGCGTAAAACCTCGCTACAAGGGACTGGCTATTCAGAGCAAACAGTACTACGCAATCAATTCGATCGAGATAGAGCAGTTCACAGTCAACTTTGCCTTTGGCAAATATCTGTCCACCTACTAGCACTGAGCTAAGGAGGAATAGGCACCTACTTACAGCCCCGATGAGCGTCTAGCATAGGTTCTTAATGCCCCCGATGAACGCAGGGAATAGGCATTTGTAGCCCCAATGAGCGTCCGTCTTCACACGGTCCAACCGCCAATTTAGCAGGTGACCATGCAGGTCACAAGAAAGACTGTTTGTGTGTGTGCATGTGTTTTGTTCAAGTTGAATGCTCAGCCGCCCTGCTAAAGCTGAGCTGCTGGGCACTGTAGATTATATTCGTATACATGTCATGTAAATTTGCATTTATTGGAAGCCGTCAAAAGCTTTAGATAGCTACCGCTGGCGATAGCGGTGGTAGCGAGTTCACCAGTTAGGTTCACACCAGACCGAGACATCAAACCCTAAAGCGGGACAATGGACGGAGTATCAAGCCCCACTGAAAAGATAGCGGCACACCCCAAAGCAGCAGGAACAGGAGGGAGAGTCCGTTATACCCGGATCCCCGGCTCAGCTGAGGCTAGGTTCGGCTCGGGGAGCGTTGGAGGGGGACAGCGGCTGGTATGACGTGGTGGAGGCGTAGGCGGCGGACGGCAGGACTAGCACTGACAGCTCGGGGAGCGGAATGAAGCGCCTGCAGGACTGACACCTACCTCCTCGTCCAGGTTGGAGACGAGCAGTACCGAGCCGGTCATGGGGTGGCCGGGCAGGCGGCCTCCCATGCCCATGGACGCGCCTGGCATACCGCCAGGCATCATTCCGGCGAACACTGCTGGACAGAGGAAGGCTTCGTTACACGGGTGCTGTATATATATATATATATAATGACTATGCACGGACATTCAATAGACATGGGGCGAAGCGGAAGAAGCCCTTGCACCGAGTCGCCCACGATAATGCACCTCTAGCGTGAGAAGGAGCACAAGTCGGCTGGTGCTTTTCTGGTGTCTTTTTACCTAACATATGATACATTTTATGCATTTTTGAATGAACTGCGAAACATTAATAGACAACCGAATACCGAAGGTCAAAACTAATATATGCATAACCACAGATAACATGAGACTCCTGAACTATCTTTGGCATAACTTCTGTCTCCTGTTATCTTTGGCATAGGTAACTGATGCATATGAAGTAGAGCTGAAGACCGTGGTTCTCACCAATACGGTATGGTTACCCCTTTTTATAACCAGAATAACTCGTTACTCATCCTCAATTGCGAAGACTGCAGTTCCGGTTTTAAGTTATGCGGTGCAGCATAACTTCAGGGGCTTACTACTAGCGTGCGGTACAGCATAACTTCAGGCGTTTGCTACTAGCGTCATCTAGGGACAGGAATATAAGAAGACGAGTGCTTTTGCGGTACAGCATAACTTCAGATGTTAACTACTAGTGTTATAATCTCGAGACAGGATTATAAGTAGACAGTGGTTCACAGCGTTTAATAACACAGTAACCATAAAACAGAGCTTAAAATCATTTAAAATTGATTGGGTTTGATGCTTTTTGCGATGGTGCGGTGACATTAAATTAGAACAGAATCTGCGATAGATACTGTGCACTGTGCAGTGTGCGCGATCATCAACCAAGTCAGCCACAACTTCTCACTGCTCAATCACCATTACACCCGCAGACTCCATTACCCCACTCCCCCACCCGTAGACTCCATTCTCCCACCCATAGACTTCATTACCCCACTCCCCCACCCGTAGACTCCATTACCCCCCCTACTCACCCACCTGTGACTCCATTGCCCAACCCCCACCCGCCCATGAACTACATTATCCCACTCCCCCCCGTGACTCAATTACACATACGCAGACTCCATTGCCCCCACTCCACCATCCGTAGACTACATTTACCCACTCCCCATCCGTAGACTCCATTACCCCACTCCCCCACCCGTAGACACCATTAACATACTCCACCACCCGTAGACTCCATTACAATACTACCCCACCTGTAGACTCCATTACCCTAAATGTTATAACCATTCCCTTTTTCAGAATCATTGGTTTGAAAGCTGAAAAACGGAAACAAATCGACCAGGAAGCCTTCACCAAAAGTTGAGCAAGAATAAAGCGGACTAAAACTGTTTTCAGTTTCTTAAAGCCCGTTTACAAGGAGCTTGTTTTCTCTATTTGTTCTGCTGAGCGCCGTAAAACACCGGTAAAACACCGGTAAAATCTAAAAATAAAACAAAGCCTTTCAGTGCTGTGAGCATCGGAGACAAACACGCCGCCGCGGGGAGTTCACCGCGGGGATCCTCCTCTCGGGGAGGCGGGGAGGGTAACCTGAGCGAGGCAGGCAGCTGGGTCGGACAGGTTCCCGATTGTTCTCCATCTCCCACGTCTCACGCCACAGTGAGATGAAGCACTACAGCCTAACTCCGGCAAACTCATCAGGCGCCGACCGTTAGCGATAATCGAAATATTATCCAACCATGGACTGAGTAACGGCGGTGGTAGAGAAGCACAGGGGGATGGCATTGGTAAAAAAAAAAAAAAAAACAGACAAAGAACAGTGGCGGAAACACAGCGAAAGAGAGAGAAGAGAGAGAGAAAGAGCCAACCTGGACGGCCGGCGCTGGCGGCGGCGGTGGCGGCCTCTGAAAGACAGGGGAGTGTGAGGGGTCAGAGAATCGACCAAAGAAAACAGGCCGAGAAAGAAAGCGCCGCCGAGGCAGGCCAAGCGTGACAAGCTTGGCTGGGTACAAGGCGAAGAAGCACATCATAGAGGCGAGGCGCCGAGCCAGCGAATATGGACAGAGCGCAGAGATAGCGTCTATTCCGAAACGCAGACAGAGTATAGACAGATACAGCGCATCGAGACAGAGTATATAGACAAAGCACAGAGACGGTTCGCTGAGAATCAGTATAAAGAGCAGAGTAGAGGCAGAACAGTCACCACGTACCGAGAAGAGAATGATCGAAATGTTTGGATACGCTGGTTGGTCGATGGTGACGGATTTGACCGGGAAGGATTAAGGAATGCAGCCTGCTGGTGGCTGCGGTTTCTCACCTCCTATGCCGCCAGGGAAACCTCCAGCCAGTGAAGGTCCCAGGCCGTGCAGACCGAACGGTGACAACATTCCCGGGGTGCCGCCTGCGTAAAGATAGAAGGGGTCACCCCGGTCAGACACAGTGCCACACTACACACTCGATGGTGGTCAGACACGGTCAGACGCACGGCCAGACACGGTCAGACGCACGGCCAGACACGGTCAGACACACGGCCAGACACGGTCAGCAGATCTCAGCAGACAGCACCACAGACACCTCACCAGCATGCTGCCTTGCCGCCACTAACAGCCTTCTCACCGGAACAGTCTTCGAATCATTTCAGACTGACTTTTAGGGAATACGAATGTTATGAGAATGTTTTTCGATTTTGTTGGGCTATTCGGTAGAAATCGTTCTTTTAAGCTGTACGCAGACCACTGCATGACTTCTGAGAACCAAAGCCCAAGCGCCCAAAGCTTACACGTGCTGACAGACACGAATTAACGACTCTAGCGAAACAGGAACAAGTCTCCATCACGGTAAGCCGAGACGATGCTGCAGTGACGCGACACATGTTGGTTTCAGGTGAGACAATGTTGGTTTCAGGTGAGACAATGTCGGTGTCAGGTGAGGCAATGTCGGTGTCAGGTGAGACAATGTCGGTGTCAGGTGAGACAATGTCGGTGTCAGGTGAGACAAGTGACAGAGACAGGGCCAGCGGACAGGACAGTCGGTGAGACAGCTGATGTGAGGCGGGGCTCAGCGGACGTTCAGGGCCGGCTGGCTCGGCTTCAGAGCGCCAGCGCGGCGGGACGACCCTGCTGACAGCAGCGGCAGTGGTGGTGGAGGTGGCTATTGCAGTGCAGTGACGACCTGTGACTGGCATCGTCAGCTGCTGCGACACACGCGGTCTCATCGCGCCGAGCTGTGTTAGTGGGATGCGGCTGCACCATGAGTCGACGCGAGCTCTCTGTGTGAAGGATGCGGGCGCACCATGAAGCAATAGGAGAGCTATGTTTAGCGGGATGAGGGTGCACCGTGAGTGAGGCGACATGACCGCTGTTAGTGGGATGCGGGTGCACCATGAGGCGACATGCAGGTGTTGTGAGACGGCACGAGGCGTGTTAGTGCGCCCCGGCTGATCAGAGACAGCAGAGGTTAGACGAGCGACAGCAGCCGCGGCGGCGCGACAGACGGCGCCAGTCACCAGCAGAACCCATCGGAGCCAGCCAACCTCCGCGGGGCGGGGCGGTCACCAGCTGCGGGCGGGGGCGGGGGCGGTCCGCCGCGGGGAGGCTGGCTGGATCCGGGCCCGAAGCGTGCGTCCCAACACCTACCTCCCAGGATAAAGGCGGACGAATCGAGCGTGGGGTCACCTGTGGGTAGGCTGGGGTTCGTGTAGTCGCGCGATTTGTCGTTGTTGTACTTGACATTCAGGCTGGTGAGTTTAGAGTACTCGATGCGCAAGGTGCAGCACGAGTTGTAGATGTTTTGGCCGTCCAGTTGCTGAAAACAATGACAAAAAACATCGGTAACTACGGCTAACATGGCAGGGCAAGAATCCATTCAGACTATGTGCCTCATAAACCAATCTAGACCACCGCATTTGCTGTAAACGGTGAACTGCATAACTTGTGGCTAAATTAACCATTACGTTCTCAGGCACATATTCGTGCATGAACTAATGCAGCACATTACAGGACAAAGTAGCTGCTTCATGAGGCCAATTCCGGCCGCCAGATTAATCGAGCGCATAATGACCTCTTTCGGAACAGTGGTCACTCCTGACATCCGGTGGTTTAAAGTTGCACTGGATTGCCAGGTCGCGTGTAACAAATAGCAACCAATTGTGTGTTCAGCATGACGAATAATGTGATTAAATCACTGCTCGGGCTATTCAGAACGAAAACTCCTGAGTGCTTTTTAAAGTAAAGAGTAGGCACAACAGCAAGGGATGACCACGGATATACCGGGTTCCAGCCAACATATAATAAAGCTGTATTTTTCTGGCCTATCAGATGTTTGCCGACATTTAATTACGTACATTTTCATTCAGAGGACGTCCTCTGAAAAGGGAGCACACCCATGTTTTTCGCTCCTCGCTAAAACTTGTGTAATTTTGTTGTCGTCGAGCCGGCCCAACTTTGGCTTTGTTCGCCGGGATTCGACATAATTGGCACTCGCTGTCAGGCCAAAGTGGCGGGTTGACATGCTCGGCCGGGTAGGCACGTGCGCTATTTGGTCTGGTGACACCACTGCAGTGCTGCGGAGCTGATAACGGTGCAGAGCTGAAATTGTAAATCGCGCAGCACTCGGCACCGTTTATACTTTATTCGGTGTTTGTCCAGGTCAGCGCATTCTAAGCTCACCCCTCGGTGATAAGCGATGTGCATATGCGCTCAGCAGCCCGCGGAGAACGGCTATTTCGATATAAATACCGGAACTATGATGTTGAGTGCAAGATGGTAAAACACTAAACACTGACTGGTTTGAGAAGTAAAACAAAACAACATCAAATGCAAATAGATCAACAATATCAGTACTTTATTTGATTACATTTTTAAGAGCATAGTTTTATTTAGCCCATTTATGCATCTTCTCGTGAAAATGGCGAATGCTCAGAGTGTATATACGAGTCACTGAGTGCAAGAGACACGATAGCCGCCACACTGCGCAGTACGCATACGGTTCGAATTTTGTCGGCACCGGACTCGGAAGTGTTGCGATATCATTGAAGCTTACGTCAGCCTGCAGTCTGCACGATTCCATATAAAATGTCGCCACACCATGCGACAAATCTAAGTTCTCGGGAGCGAGTTATTTGAACGGAGTGCTATTATACATACAACCAGCCTTGATCTTCAACTTAAGTGCTCACTGCACTATAAAACAGCTCAGGTTTGGCGGAGAGTTCCAAATATATATCATGATGGAGCTGTTCCAAAAGACATTTGTTTTCTCAGCTGACAGCTCGGTCGTAGTCCGGGCACATGATCAGATTATTAAATGTGGCTGCATGTTCAGTTAATGCATTGTCCATGAGATACTTCTAACCTACAGGCTTATACGAGTAAGCCATCAAAGATCGAGGAGCATTTCCGCACCCGTGCAACGGCGATTCACGGCATACTCAAACACGCTATGGACGTGCGGTAAGTATAGGTACTACCCTGTGTTTAGTACCGCGTTTCCTGGTGTCATCGGCCTGTCGATCCCTTCCGACCTTTCGAACTGACCCGGACACCACGGCACCTAAAATCCCTCCCTGACAAGCCCGACTGAGCCTCAGCCGGTTACCGAGTAACGGACCAGCAGCTGGCGTCACGGCTACACTGGCCGTGTCGTGACCCGGGAGAGCATGACGACACGGCACGGACTGTTACCGACCCATCTGATCGCACGGCCAACCTGCACGGCCAGTCCAGCACGGCCAGCACGGTCAGCACGGCCAGCACGGCCAGCACGGCCAGCACGGCCGGCACGGCCGGTACGCTGCGGCCGCACGCCACCTCTGCCCGCTTCCGGCCCGCGCCGGCAAACCGCCATATGGCTGCCTGGCTATCTATAGGCGCGCGGGCTCTGGGGCGCGGCGGCGCGGGGCGGCACGGCGCGGCGTGGCGTAGTGTCAACCCAGCCAGACTGTTGGCAAACACAGCGCGGCGAGTGGCGCGCGCCACGTGGGTATCGAATCCGGCGCGCTCCGGCACCATGGCGCTGCAGGATGTCACGGAGGGCCAATCTTATCGGAGGTGGGGGTTACCGCAGACCGCTGCTGCCCTGCCGGCGGCGATATGGTACAGCTACGCCTTATCGCCCTGTCGCCTACATACAGGGTGCTGTACCGCGTTCCCCGGCCTGGTGCTGGTCCGATTTGGTTCTAACTGGTCAGACGGTACCTCAGGTCCCGACATGATCTGCTGATCTCCTACCTGGTTAGATGGTATGTACCTAAGTCAGATTCTAACCTGAACGAAACTCACGGTTGCCAGTTTTGGCGGCATCGGACCTGATGGGCCCTACCCTGACCTAAAATAGCACCGACCTAGTCAGACATCAGCCCTGACCGAACGTGATCTAACCACACCGAATCGAACCCGGTCGGAGTGTTGTTAATTGCAGTGTGTTAATCGGAGTGTGTTGTAACCCACCGCCTTAACCGTGACTGAACTGGACCACACCCAGCTCAACCCAGCCTCCAACCCTCGCCCGCGTCCCGTCGTATCCCTATTATATCGAAATGCTGCCCCGCCCGTCTCACCAGCTTGGCCGCCTGGGCGGTCACCACGTCAGGGTACTGGATCAGCGCCTGGAACGAGTTGTTCTTGGTGAAGGTGACGATCTTCAGCACCTTGCCCACGCGGGAGAAGATCTGAAAGGGCAGAGAGGAGAGTATCGTCAGTATTTGACACACTGGGCACAGTCGTGATGATGATGATGATTGGTGTTTTAGAGCGCACTGACTGCTCATGGTTACTCTGGTCACTTGGTTCTGGTCACACGATGTTCACTTGGTTCTGGTCACACGATGGTCACTTGGTTCTGGTCACACGATGGTCACTTGGTTCTGGTCACACGATGGTCACTTGGTTCTGGTACACGATGTTCACTGGTTTCTGGTCAACACGTGGTCACTTGGTTCTGGTCAACACCGATGTCACCTTGGTTCTGGTCACACGATGGTCACTTGGTTCTGGTCAACGATGGTCATTTGGTTCTGGTCACACGATGGTCACTTGGTTTTGGTCACACGATGATCACTTGGTTCTGGTCACACGGATGCTCACTTGGTCTGGTCACACGATGGCCACTTGGTTCTGGTCACACGATGGTCCACTTGTTCTGGTCACGCTGGTCACTTGGTTCTGGGTCACATCGATGGTCACTTGGTCTGGTCACACTCTGTCACTGGTTCTGGTCACACGATGGTACTTGGTTCTGGTCACCCGATGCACTTGTTCCTGTCACACGATGGTCACTTGGTTTGGTCACACGATGTCACTTGGTTCTGGTCAACGATGGTCCACTTGGTTTGGTCACACGATGGCCACTTGGTTCTGGTCACACGATGGTCACTTGGTTCGGTCACACTACCCTGGTCACTTGGTTTGGTTCACACATGGCCACTTGGTTCTGGTCACACGATGTTAACTTGGTTCTGTCACACGATGGCACTTGGTTCGGTCACACGCCCATGGTCCACTTGTTCTGGTCACACGATGGTCACTTGGTTTGGTCACACGATGTTCACTTGGTTCTGGTCACACGATGGTCACTTTGGTTCTGGTCACACGTGGTCACTTGGTTCTGGTCACACGATGGTCACTTAGTTCTGGTCACAACATGGTCCACTTGGGTTCTGGCAACGATGGTCACTTGGTTCTGGTCAACGAGGTCACTTGGTTCTGGTCACACGATGGCCACTTGGTTTCTGTCACACGAATGTACTTGGGTTCTGGTACTCTGGTCACTTGTTCTGGTCACACGATGGTCACTTGGTTCTGGTCCACACTCTTGGTACTTGTTCTGGTCACATCGATGGTCACTTGGTTCTGGTCAACGATGGCCACTTGGTTCTGGTCACACGATGGTCACTTCGGTTCTGGTCACAACGATGGTCCACTTGGTCTCTGGTCACACGATGGTCACTTGGTTTCTGGTCGATGTTCATTGGTCTGGTCACTCTGGTCACTTGGTTCTGGTCACACTCTGGTCACTTGGTTCTGTCACTCTGGTCACTTGGTTCTGGTCACAGATGGTCCACTTGGTTCTGGTCAACGACTGTTACTTGGTTCTGGTCCAACTCTGGTCACTTGGTTCTGGTCACTCTGGTCCTTGGTTACTGGTCACACGAATGGTCACTTGTTTGGTCACACATGGGTCACTTGGGTCTGGTCACACGATGGTCACTTGGTTCTGGTCACACGATGATCACTTGTTCTGGTTCAGAAAAAAAAAAAAAAAAAAAAAAACACGATGGTCACTTGGTTATGGTCACACGATGGTCACTTTGGTTTGGTCACACTCTGGTCAGCTTGGTTCTGGTCACGATGGTCACTTGGTTCTGGTCACTCTGTCACTTGGTTTTCTGGTCAACGATGGCCACTTGGCTTTCTGTCACACATGTTCACTTGTTCTGGTCACACGATGGTCACTTGGTTCTGGTCACCGCTGGTCACTTGGTTCTGGTCCACTCTGGCACTTGGTTCTGGTCACAACATGTTCACTTGGTTCTGGTCACACGATGGGTCACTTGGTTCTGGTCAAAGATGTTCACTTGGTTCTGGTCACACGATGGTCACTTGGTTCTGGTCACTCTGGTCACTTGTTCTGGTCACACGATGCCACTTGGTTCTGGTCACACGATGTTCACTTGGTTTCTGGTCACACGATGTATTCTGGTTCTGGTCACACCTGGTCACTTGGTTCTGGTCAACACGTGGTCACTTGGTTCTGGGTAACGATGTCACTTGTCTGGTCACACGGATGTCACTTGGTTCTGGTCACACGATGGTCACTTGGTTATGGTCACACGATGGTCACTTGGTTCTGGTCACACTCTGGCCACTTGGTTCTGGTCACACGATGGCCACTTGGTTCTGGTCACACTCTGGTCACTTGGCGCCCACTCGGGACACTCAAGATTCAGGATCGGCATTCACAGTCGGTAGTGGAACACTCCAGTCATCGACTCTGTCGACTGCCGAGCCACTCTAAATACCTACACATTGTTGACACTGGCGTAAGTTGTCTGGCTGATGATAATGACTGACGCACTGAGCGGCCACTCAGGGCAGTCAGCGAGCAGTCCACGGGATACGGCGGTCACCGATTCAGCCGTGTTTATACCCGGACCGGGAAACCCGTTGC
This sequence comes from Semibalanus balanoides, assembly GCA_014673585.1. Taxonomy (NCBI): domain Eukaryota; kingdom Metazoa; phylum Arthropoda; class Thecostraca; order Balanomorpha; family Balanidae; genus Semibalanus; species Semibalanus balanoides. The sequence goes on from VOPJ01012108.1 coordinate 79,329, forward strand.
CCTGTCGTATTTCCGAAAAACCGGGACGACAGTCGTGTCTGTTGTAATCTGCTTAAAAACCCACCGGCCACCGTCACCGGCCGGTCGCATGACGCCACCTGTCACCGGTCACCGGCCACCGGTCACCGGTCACCGGTCACCGGCTACCGGTCACCGGCCACCGGTCACCGGTCACCGGCCACCGGCCGCCAACGGGCGAACGGACGTGACTGGTCACCGGTGGAATGCCGCCACGCAGGACAGACAGCACACGACTATTACCAGCAGCAGATCTGCAGAAATAGGGGCCGCGGTGCAGCCAGCCCATGGTAGTACCAGCACTATGTAGTTAACTGCTTGGTAACTAGATCATGTGTGCTGCCAAGGGCGGATCTAGGGGGGGGGGCAAAGGAGCCATGCTCGCGCTTCCTACCCCCGGTCAACGCGCTCCCTATCCCCTAACTTTTAGAAAATATGTCACTGAATTTGCCCCCCTCCAAAAAAAGAAAGAAACACGGCAAGATCAGCCCCTGTGTGCGGCCATCACAATAGTACAGCTGAAGAGGCGCCGGCGTAGGATGGGATCGCAGAATCGTACCTACATCGAGCCAAACGATCGCATTGCCACCGCTGAACTACCCAGGTATTCCACTGCTGGTCATTGAGCAGTTGCGATAACGGAGCCGTAAAACGACTGTAAAGTAAAGGAGTGAACCGTGGACACCCAACCACATGACTGTCAGCGAGAAATCGGCAAGGACATAAGAGGCCTCCTCCAACAGGAATAGGGGGTATTCCCCTACCTCCCCCTTGCCCTTGCGCGCGACCCTGCATTGGCTGTTATAAGAAGTGATAATTAGGACCCCCTGGTCAACAACTTTTCGCTGATGAAACGGAGCGAATGCCCACCCCTTTTTCTCGAGCCCTAGATTCGCCAGTGAGTACGGTGACATAGGTATGACGGTGCTGTGGGAAGGAATAATATAAATAGAAGCAGAAGTGAAGGCAGACCGCGTTTCGCACATCTGCAGTGGTCGACACCATCAGACACAGAAATGTCGACGGACACTGTGCTCGAATCTTTGTTAATACATTACCCGCTCTGGCACATCGGGCGTAAATTTGAGCGTTTACATACTGATTCGATTTAGTGCCGGAATCATATAAAACAAACTGGCCGTCAATCTAGATGGATTTGATCGTCCCAGAGAAGGTGTGTGATTGAACCCACATATGATAGTTAATAGACGGCCATGCCCGGCTGTATTTCAAGATTTAAAAATCGTTGAAGTAGTTCGTTACAAATTATAAGGCCTCTTAACAAACACACAATACAGTAAAGCATGCGTTTAACTACGGTAGGTACAAATAAAAGAAGTTTGAACTTTTAAATGCGAACAATGGAACCCCCAGCATCCACAAAGGCCACAGGCCGTAAAACTTGTCCGACAGAAAAGACTGCCAGAGAACGAATCGACGGATCGTTAAGAGAAAAAGCGAGAGTTAGAGAGAACTGAGAAGAGGATAGCTGAGAGCTGCTAGAATGTTCGGAGACATGGGAGAGGGCTGGAGTGAGGTAGAGGGCTGGAGTGAGGCGCGCGGGAGAGCTGAGCAAAACAGCCGCCGTTTGCCATTTCCTTAATTCACCACATATATCAAAACAGGAAGCTCTCGTCTCCGTTTCCCCGGGGAGGCGGGAGCCTACTTTGCCGAGCGACAGCGCCGAGTGCGGCCGACCACGACGTTAATAATTGATCGGGCCGCCGGTAGATGGTCGACCGAGCGCCACGGCACCAGCAGCGAGGGTTAGATCAACAAAACCCAGAAGGGGGCTCGCTTCAGGCAGCAACCGACAGCATTTCTCTCGAGCTGCTCAGCTCTGGAAACAGACGAGTCAATATTGGTTTGTACCTACCTGTCAATATCAGCCTGTCAATACAAGCCAATATTGACAGGTACCTTGTACCTGTCAACATTGGCTTGTACCAGGAGAGAATAAAAAACTATTACAAGTTAAACGAATATAGCGCCTCATTATACTGAAGTAGTGATATCTAGTGACATAGTGCCCTTTGCGTCACTTAGCAATACATATGCAATTAAATTGTAATGACTGAATGCTCCTTGGGAGAAAATTAAAAAAATGTGTACCTACTCAAGTCACTGGATGAACGATCTCCTATCGCCGCCACGCCTGCCCACATAACCGCTGGTGATAAATGGTAGCAAACGAGCCGCGCCGCTCGGCCGTGACCATCATAAACGTCCTCCATCGCCGTTCACTATTGACGTGAGATGATGGCGTCGGCAGACGGGGCCGGCGGGGGCGGGGGCGGGGGACACACCATTACCGCCCGATCCATGACGGCTGCGCGCGTGGTTCAATTAAGGACGGAAATTGAAGCAGCGTCCGCCACTCAGAGCTCCGTATTACCGGCGGTGCAGCCGTCACGTCCCTCAGGTGGTGGACGGCGGGGCGGGGGCGGCTCCAGTTGGTCCCGACGGCCGCCCCGCCGCCGCCGCCGCTGGAGCCGTCACCTAGGAGAGACGCCCGTCCAACTTCGCCAATCAGCGCTGGACTACCCAGTGACCCCGGGAACAATTAGGGCCGCTCGTGGACTGGTCACGCTTGTTAGCCGTCGGCGTTTGCTTCGCGGCGCGGTGGAACGGAGAATGGCCGCTCAGCCACGAACGTGACTGAGACCGTCCGCCGCGCCGCCGCTGTCGCCTATCGGGTCCCTTAGAACACGGGTTAATTAAGTCCGGTCAGCGGTGAGCCTACTCATTACCGGGCACGTTTGAAGTTGGCCCTGAGGTGGCAGCAGCAGCAGCGGCGGCGACGGCAGCCCTGTCTGTGGCCGTGCCGCCCCGAGGTGACGCCCAAAGCTAACGCTTCGAGCTGTCGGCTCGGAGAGCACATGAGACGGGTGACTGCGCTGAGCGTATCTGACAGGTACAGGCTGATCTGGCAGGTAACATGGTGTCAGCTGGTGCGATGGTCACCAGAGTCAACAACAGCCCATTACTGTATCACTATCAATTTTAAAGAGCAAAACTTCGTTGGCGCTTCAGTCGGACAAAGTAAACAGGCTCGCACAGTGGCTGTCCATTTTAAAGTGCGCTGTGAGCGTTCCTGGCCAATAAATATCACCCACAGACAGCAGCCGGACGGCTTAAATGGTTTAATGTTCCCCTAAATGTTTCCACCCCTTTGCGTCATGCATTGGATTTGGCAACCGCTGGCAGCGGCCTCGTTGGTAGGCGTTTTACCAGTCGCGCCCGTAAAACACCACGTCAGTGCCTACGAGTCGCACTGAAGTGGCTTCTGCATGTGGATGTTAGGGCGCGGGGATCGGCCCGTGCTAATGAAACCCACTCTGCAGCCTCTCTGCGACAGTCCTTAGCTTCAGCCTGCCGAATAAAAACCTCAGCGCGACGCTGTGATGTAGCACCACGGAGGTCCGGGACTGACACTTCTGTGGTACCGCGAGGTCCGCGATCCCGGATCTGAAGTCACCATGGCGACTCCTCTAATGCGCTCCGGAGATCCCGGCACTGGCGCTGCTGTGAAGTGGAACTCCGGGGTTCCGGGTCTGAAGTCACCTTGTTGCCTCGGGGCGCACTGACGTCTCTGCGTTGTCCCAGAGGTAAACATATCCTGCCTCGGCGACCGACCGGTGGTGACACGCACTGATCAGCCGTCCGCGCCGGACTCGCTCTGCGCCGCGTCTGTCACAAGCGCGCCGATAGTGCCGCCGCAGCCGGCAAGGCCGCGACGACGGCCGGCATAAACAGCTACGTGTCCGCGAGGGGATCAGAGCGCGCAGGGGAGGGATGACTTGAGACGAGAGGGATATGACGCGGCGGGGATGGTGAACCCAGCCTTACCTTATCACGCATAACCTTCTAATCTAACATAGATATACGATGGCGTTCTTCTCAGCCTGGTGCCCCGGCCGACATCTGCCAGCTTAGACCGAGAGAGCCCGCGCGCTCGGGAAGGCGCACTGCGCTGTGGTACTTATAGCAGGCGACCGACCATCCAATTATGTGGAGTGGTGCCCGAGGCACGCAGTGTTTATCAGACTGGCTTCCCATGAGCGGCCCAGCCCGCGGCTACAGGGGAGTACGACCATTAGGGTAATGTTAGGCACAGACAGAGGATGGCCAACAGCAGTATCGGAAACAGATCTGCCTAAAAAGGTTAAGGTATCAATAAAGGCCAACGCCATCAGATATTGAGCCAGCATTAATTATGCATTTACCAATAATTGGAATGCTAGGAATAGAACAAGCCATGCCACTATAGGAATAGAACAAGGTGCACTCCTGGCACTAACCGGGATTGACGCTAAAACATATTGTATGTACCACGAATAAGTAGGTATAGCAATCCTGCATGACGGTACTACGCCTGTTTAAGTTATATTTAAAAAGCTAACGGTCCATTTACAAAAGATAACGTTCAATTTAAAAACGCTGAAGTTCAATTTAAAAAAGATTAAGTTCGATTTAAAAAAGACAAAGTTTGATTTAAAACAGCTGAAGTTCAATTTAAAAAGCTGTAGCTAAAATTAAAAACGATATAATTCGAGTTAAAGCACTGGCGTTCAGGACTGAATGTGGGCAAACTAAACGGTCGAAACACCTATCACTATTATGTAATTGCTAATAACTTTTATGAAAAAATGATTTAAACTTCCCGCTTATCATAACAAGATGACAACCTTTGCAAGACCCTTCCTTTATACATATCAACAAGTCGCCTTCCGATAGTGTTAAACGTGCCCACTGCGCATAACATCCATTCATGGGGCTCAACACACATTATGTGTGCGCACATGAAGATGGAGATGGCCTGCACCTTCATGGACATGATGGACACACAACCAGTTCTGACACATGGAGAACACCGTCTGCAGTATCTCGAGGCTAAGATCGACAATGTAATGCCAAAGATCGACAATGTCCCTCCGCTCATGCAACCATGTGCAGCGACACTTCCGTGGGTGCTTGACCCTGGCCGACCTGGCTATGGAGGGTGTAGCCTGTAGCTTGTGCGTTGAGAACCATGTATGCACAATGCACATGTACACATATAATGTGTGTTGAACCCCCGTTGAGTCTCTGCACACTCCACACGTTGAGGCGCTATCGAAAGGCGACTTATTGAAATTGTTGATATGTAGAAAGGAATAAAGGCCTTGAAGGGTTTGTCATCTTCCTTATAATAAGCATGAAGTTCAATGGTTTTGATTATTAAGAAATGCAAGTACGTAATTATCAAGTATTTTTATCTCTTCGCTCTTTTTCGATTGTTCATACTTATCCTCCAAACGCCAGTGTGTTTTTTAGCTATAGATTTTAAATTTAAACTTCAACTTATGTATCCTATACCAGGCTTTTTTAAATCAAAATTGTTCCTTTTTGAATTAAACTTATTGTGTTTTATATCGAAACCTGGGCCTTATCAAAATATAACCGTTATCTTTTTAAATGGAACTTCAGCTTTTTAAATTTAGCTAAAACAGATGTAGTGGAAATACTGTTTTACGTCAAAGAAAGTTATCAAAATATCCGTGTGTTGGGTTCAATCGCTTGGCCTAAATGGCACAAGCAAGTTAGAAATCTATTGATGGAAAAAAATGGGAACAGGCTTGGCATACGTACCTGACATTTCCAGTATCCTACAAACAGAAGATAGAAATAAAAGGATGGCCTAACGTTCCTTTTGATATGCCAGCATTCAGCAACACCCAAAAATTGCAAAAGTCAGCGCAATGTGAATGAATGGCAGTGTTGAGATTTTGCCCGAACAGAAATAACAAACGTTGGTTGGTTTCGACCGACGAGCTTTAAATACCACTTCATTATGCCATTTCACTCAGCGAAGATGGAATCTGTTCCAGCTCATCAGTTTGCCATAATGTCAACTGTCAACTGCGACAGAACTTTGAAGCAAACGTCAATACAAGTGATAGAAACTGTCAAACAGAAGAAACAGGCGATGAGAAACCCTTCATCTTGCCTGAATATCCCCACACCTTCCACCATCCAATAATTTTAACCTTCATACAGAATAAAGGTGAAATTACCCAGTGCCCTGGTTCCTGGTACCAAATGTGCTGCACATCACAAACCGATTTTTTGTTCTAAACCAATCCAACATTTCGCTCACATTGACACTTTAAAGTGTCATCAATGTTTCCGTCATCATTCAATCGACGATCGTCCAGCTCGGTTGTTTTGTGACAGCCGCAGATTGTTTCCGGAAGTGACGTGTTATCCGACGTCAAAACCATGGGAAAGACCGAGCATTGTGCAGCACACGGCACCCTTCGGAACCCCTGCACCTTTCTCCGATCCAGCGAAGAGCCTGCTCGAGTCACGGACCGGCCGTACAGAGTCCGGCCGAGTCACGGACCGGCCTGTCGCAGGTCTGTCGTGTGAGCACGAGGCGGCGGCAGGTCTGTCGTGTGAGCACGAGGCGGCGGCAGGTCTGTCGTGTGAGCACGAGGCGGCGGCAGGTCTGGCGTGTGGGTCATGACGCCACGTCCGGATCGATACTTCACCGGAAGCGGGCAGCGCTGCGGGCTGTATATTTTGGAGCTGTGACGCGGGAGGGGGCTGGGTGGTCCTGTTGCTGGCTGACGGGCGGTGGACGGCTGACAGGTTGCATGACGCCGGAGTAACGCCTTTCTCACGCGAACTGACCGTCCGGGTCGTCAGCCGGATCGTGACCCGGTCGTCGTCGCCCCAGTCTGCACTCCCTTTAGCTGCTGGTCACGGTGGCGCGGATACGGCCCTGTCGTGGGCGAGGCGTTGGATTTTTCCGGTACTTTTAAACCCACTGGGTAAGGTGAGAGGCCAGCAGGGTGTGAAGGTTAACTTGGTGAGCAGGCGAATCAGAGTATCTCCCGACGCAGGCCGGTGAGGCGCTGACCGGTGACCGGTGGTGCCATATTTAGTTCGCTGCCTACGTAGCGAGGCACATGTATATCCGTTAAAAGCAGGGGCCCTAGAGAGGGTTGGCCAGCTGAGGCCAGGACCAGATCCCAGTTCCGTTTTGGCGCGCCACGAGGGATGACGGCAAGGCGTGACATCAGACCTCTAGCCATGCCAGCAGCCCCCCCCCCCCTCCTTCCCCGCCGGGCTGAGGGGGCTGGTTCCGGGTACAAGCTTTACATACTCTTCCGGCGAGGATGAGCGGCCAAGAGACGTCGACGGCAGAAGACTGGGCTGCTGTCAGATGAAGACTGTCAGATGACCACCAAAATGTGGTGCATAGATCTACCCCGACGCGTACGAAGGCGACTCCGCAATCATCAACTGAAGAGGCTACACCTGATGATGGGCCTGATGATGCAGTCGATGATGGGCCTGATGATGGGCCTGATGATGGGCCTGATGATGCAGTCGATGATGGGCCTGATGATGGGCCTGATGATGGGCTTGGTGATGGGCTTGGTGATGGGCCTGATGATGGGCCTGATGATGCAGCCGATGATGGGCCTGATGATGCAGTCGATGATGGGCCTGATGATGGGCCTGATGATGAGCTTGATGATGGGCCTGATGGTGGGCCTGATGATGGGCCTGATGATGGGCCTGATGATGGGCCTGATGATGGGCCTGATGATGGGCCTGATGATTGGCCTGATGATGGGCCTGATGATGCAGTCCATGATGGGCCTGATGATGCAGTCGATGATGGGCCTGATGATGCAGCCGATGTCCTCAATAGTTACCGCTGTCTGCTGCTCAGTAGTTCGGCTGTAATAGTGTCCGCTGATCGTGCCAGGTCGGGCAGCCAGCCGACGTGAGCGCTGCTGGTTCTGACGGGCGTACCCGATCCTCCGCAGCGGCCGTACCAGCTCACCCGCTCACCCTGCCAAGACGGGGTTACGACCAGCACTGTCAGCCAGCCGACACCCTCAGATAGCCGCGCCAGCCGGCACCGGCAGCGCTGCAGGCCGGTATCGTGAGCATGACCTCATGCTCCGGCAAGGCTGGGAGCGGACCGGGCAGAGACGGGCGAGGTGGTCTGGGCCAGGCCGAGGTTAGGTAGCCGGGGCGAAACGGGCAGGGCCAGGGTCGGAGCGAGGCGAATGGACGAGGCCGGGCCGAGCGGCCAGGGGCTGGGTTTGACGAAGTGTACGACACCAGACGGAGCGGAGCAGGTCTGCGAGTCTGAACAAATAAACAGAACCAGGCAGCTGGTCTCAGCGGCCCCGTGACTCACCAGATCCTGGCAGCGCGATCACCATACTCTTGATCCAGGATTCACAGCGGCTGGGCGCAGCGATTGGTCCGCCCTGCGGACCAGCGGACCAGCTGCCGCTGACATTCGGTGGCCTGGGACAGCGGCCGCTTCAATCGAATTCAACCAGCTCCGCACTACCACCGCCGCCTGCGTCGCTTTGCTTTCTGCTGCCCTCCGCGAGCGTTCATGCTTACCCTCCGCTGCGTTCGCTCCGCTTTCATTGCTGCCCTTCCATGTGTCGCTTCGCTGTCATGCCCTGCCCGCCGCTGCCGTTCGCTTTGGCTTTTCATGCTACCCTCCGGCAGCGTTCATGCACCCTCCGCTGCGTTCGCTCCGCTTTCATGCTGCCCTCCGATGTGTCGCTTCGCTTCATTGCTTGCCCTCCGCTGCCACGTCGCTTTGCTTTCATTGCTACCCTCCGCAGCGTTCATGCTACCCTCCGCTCTCGGCCTCCGCTTTTCTCATGCTGCCCCCTCCGATGTGTCGCTTCGCTGTCATGTGCCGCTCCGCTGCGTCCGTCGCTTTGCTTTCATGCCTACCCTCCGCAGCGTTCATGCTGCCCTCCGCTGCGTCGCCTTTGCTATCTATGTAGTATTATCTATGTATAGCTAGTCATCCAACAAACAGAGGTTTTTCATGCACTGCGTCTCCGATCAGATTAAAACAGTTATTGATAAAAAGGTCGGGATAAAAGTGCAGCGTAGGCACACCACTCGTTCCACATACAACCACAAACGCATACATACCAGCTATCCCTACCACCGCCACAAGCAGTGTCAAGAAGGTACACCAAATCATCGGTGTTTAAAAAGATGTTCTTTCAAGGCGCCGTTTATGCTTTTTCATTTGCTTTCCCTCCGATGTGTCGCTTCGCTGTCATGCTTGCCCTCGCTGCTGTCGCTTTGCTTTCATGGCTACCCTTCCGCAGCGTTCATGCTGCCCTCCGCTGCGTTTTCGCTTCGCTTTCATGCTGCCCTCTGCTGTGTCGCTTCGCTTTCATGCTGCCCGGTGGACCACCGTTCGGCGAGATATCAGATCGGTCCCGACGGAGGGCAGGAACGTGTACTCGGCTGACTGTTTCGTGCTCGGCCCCTGTCGTGGTCGCCTGAGTGGCGGAGACAACAGCGCTGCCATGTGCTGTCCGCCCGGCTGGCAGCCTTTGGTGGCGGCACAAAAGACGAACAGCAGAAGACCGGCGGCCGCGATCGTTTACTCGTTCGATCAGATGGTACCCGACCGTGCACCCCTATTGAATGCTGACGAGGCCGCCACAGACGGCGGACAGGCCACCGCTGACGTCACCACAACACTGCAGGCTGGAGTTAGTGGTTCGGTGGAGTTGGTGTTTCGGTGGCACCGCGCCGCGGGGGCACAGTCGGTCAGCCGGGCTTTTAGTTCATTAGGAGCTGTAAGGCTTTTCTCGAGTGTTTCTGGGAGAACGGCGATTCATCCAGCGGTTCGAACAAAGAACTACTGAGTTCTATTTACCAAGCAATATTGGGGAAACAAAGATTCGTTGCTTGCAGTGCCAGCACACAATCGTAACACGCTAAGTAACGTATTCTTCGCCATCTAACGGCTTAGACAGTGGACCACTGAATAACGGCAAGGCAGCATCGTCGTCACTGATGTCTTCGTACAGACTGGATTGCCCGCTCTCCTATCTTTCCTCCTGGCCTGGGAGATAAAAATATAACTATAGGAGAAGTCGTGCATCCTTAAATGTTCACCGAAATAAAATATTTACATCAGTTTAATTTATTTTAATCTAAGGGAGAGTAAACAAATGAAAGATATAATTCCACGTTACGTGTACATTTTGACTAATCAAATATAAAAAGGTCAACCATATTTGATATGTCCGAACCAGACTTGTGCCTGGATCCCGAAGATGGATCTGGGATCCCAGTTGATCCCTCGGCATAAAATATTTTAGAATCTAGGATCTTTGTAGATCCCTCGGCTTATTGTGTACCTGGATCTGGTATTCCATGTGGATCCCGGGACACAGGACACATAGATCCAGATCCCAGCTGGATCCCGGATCCAGGTTAAAGTCTGGTCCGGACTGATATCTGACATTGCTCTGGACTCACTGGCCGTGAGCAGAACATTGTTGCGAGTTGCGACCCCGGCGGAGCGCCGCGCGCTGAGCACTCCCCCTGGCAGTATACTTCCAGGTACCCAGAGGCCAGGTCATCAAGAGCGACCCTCGGAACACTGAGCTCCCGAGGGTCGCGTCAGCCGCCAGTGGTCGGGTCCCGGCAGAGTCGTGGGCAAATAGCAGGCCGCTCAATAGCCTAGAGCATTAGCACAAGGCTCGCCCATAGACGGGCGTCCCGGAGTAACTACGGTAATTTCGCTAGAAGCGAGCTCGTATGTAAATAAATTTATTAGTAAATGTATGTAGGTTGCTCGATTTGGAAACATCTCCTGAGGAAACTTTGCCTCGGGAGAAGACTCCGGGAATACAATTAGTCGAAACACCCGGAAATACAGGACAGCAAGTAGATTGCTTTGTTCCAATGTAAACCATTCGGTACCTACCGTTGCCAAGGACTGACCTGGCAGTGTTTCGTCGGCGCATGAATGACCTGTCGTGAAGTTGTCCAGCCTTAATAAAGGTATGTCCAGCTTTAATGCTGTTATAAATTACTTCGCGGTGACTGGAAAACGTTTCCTTGGTGAGCTTTTCCTGGTGCAAATCCACACAGGGATCCTAGGTATGTAGGACAGCAGTAAAATGTAAATTAAGTTTGGTCTTTGGCTACACGTCACTTCGCGCACATGTCCGTGCTCTTACAAATAAGAATAGCCCTATGCCACTGTCATACTGCCTTCGTAACTCGTACGCTCTACTTTTTCTGAGTATATTAACGTCTCACTCATAAACAAACATATCAAGCAAAAAAGGTATTGTTCCATTAGTTTCTCCGCCCATGCGCATGCCACCCAGCTGCTGGAGGATAAAATAGGACCAAAATAACCATTTCTTGACTGGTCCCTCTCGCCGATGCATGAGTCAGTGTTCAACTAGAAAAGAAAATACATAAAAGCACATGTTTATTTTTGTCTGTTCTCCCAGTCCCCACAGAGGGACGTGTCAGTGAAAAGCTGGAGAATAAAAATGCATGACAATGAAAATGTTGTTCGTCATTGGTCTCCCTGCCGTTCCCATCCATGTCGCATGTTACCGCCTGCTCTGGAGATTCTTAAATGAATGCAAACATAATATTGTCTTGTCACCCATGTTTTGGCTTGCGTCCCGCAGCTGCCGCATGACACTGACCTGTAAATATAAACAAACTAACATAAAGGGGAAGAGAAGAAATCGCCTTCTTCGGGTTGTGGTTTCTGCGACAGCTGTGCGCGTGTGACTGACCTGCTGGAGGACGTCCAAGGTGACGGGGTAAACCATGTGCTCGATGATGATACGCAGCACGGTGTTGGGTCCGCCCTGCGTCTCGCCTCCTGAGAGAGCCTGGGCCGCCTGCAGGGCAGCCTGGGCTGAGGCGTTCTGAAACACACGGCAGGACAGTCAGAGGAGGCAAGCCGGTTAGACAAGGGAGGGTTGGTATATCAGACACACACCAACAATGGAGGCTTCCCTATCGGCGACTGACTGGCCAGCTATCGACTGTAGACCAGCCGCCACCCGTCATCACGATCCACCAGCGACGGTGGACGGACACGTCCTGGGATCAGGGCCGACATTTCATATGACGCTGACACGGCGTGACCGCCTCATTTCGTGGCTTCCTTCCAATCCAGCGAGGAGCGGGGTAAATTAGCTGCAGCGTGGCGGCACTGACCGCCGCTCAGAAGCCGCAGCTGATTGTTCGTTACGTGGAGCGCGCTTGACGCTCGCGTTGAGAGACGCCCCCCACCCCCCCCCCCAACCCCCTCATTAGTCGTCCGTGCGGCGGCGGCGGCGGCGACGTGGGCGGCGGAAGGCGCTGTCCGCTCTGGCAAAAGGAGTTGAGGACTTCGAGCGAAAACAAGAGAGATATATGTGTGGGACGATGTGGATGGAGGTGGGCGGAATATAGCGGCGCAGATGCACTCAAGAAGATGAGGGTTCTAAGAGGCTGGACGGATGGCAGAAAATCGATGAGAAAAAGAGAAGACACAGTTGACCTTTTAGAGCGTCTACTTGAGCTCCTTTGAGCGACGCAGAAAGAGATGGAGAAATATAAAATAATTAGAATGCAGACATGCGGATAATCGTATGTAATGACGGTCGAGGCAGCGTCTTCCTCGCTTTCTGGAGGGACGTGTGCCGACCGCTGTTCAGGATATATCTAGAAAATAGTCATAAACGACCAAAATGATAGCAATATGTGATAAAGAAACCAACGATAGTTGGCATCATTACCAAAACGATAACGATGTCTGATACCTTACCAAAAAACTAGCATATGTCATTAAACGAACGAGCGATATTCGATACATAAGCTGACATGTGATCCAAATGCGGGCGATATATGACAAAGCCAGTGAGGCCTGAGGGGCATAGTACAGCCGAACCAGCGGCTTCTGGGATCGAGCCCGTCATGCTGGCCATGATAGACTTCGCTAAGCTACCTGCATGCTTACATGACAGGACTGTCGCAAGCATACCTTGTCATGCTGCCATGACAGACTGTCGCAGCACCTGTCATGCTGCCATGACAGACTGTCGCATCACCTGTCATGCTGTCATGACAGACTGTCGCAGCACCTGTCATGCTGCCATGACAGGCTGTCGCAGCACCTGTCATGCTGCCGTGACAGGCTGTCGCAGCACCAGTCATGCTGCCATGACAGACTGTCGCAACACCTGTCATGCTGCCGTGACAGACTGTCGCAGCACCTGTCATACTGCCATGATAGACTGTCGCAACACCTGTCATGCTGCCGTGACAGGCTGTCGCAGCACCTGTCATGCTGCCGTGACAGACTGTCGCAGCACCTGTCATGCTGCCGTGACAGACTGTTCGCAGTAACTGCCATAGCCGCCGTGGACAGACTGTCGCAGCACCTGTCATGGCTTTGCCTGCAGACTGTCGCAGCAACCTGTCATGCTTGCCAAGACAGACCCTTCGCAATCCCACCTGTCATGCTGCCATGACAGACTGTCGCAAGCACCTGTCATGCTGCCTATGACGGACTGCCGCAGCACCAGGTCATGCTGCCTGTGACAGACTTGCCCCTAGCCCAGTCATGCTTGCCGTGACTAGGACTGTCGCAAGCACCAGTCATGCTGGCCGTACAGACTGTCGCAGCACCTGTCATGCTGCCGTGACAGACTGTCGCAGCACCTGACATGCTGTCGTGACAGACTGTCGCATCAGACTATCACGGTAAGCTGCCACTGCCGTGACAGCCCATGACAGCCCATGACAGCCTGATGACTTGAGGTCGCTGAGGCTGAGCAGCCCTCCTACTGGGTCTACAAGCAAGCGAACACGGCGCGAGAGAGAAAGAGAGAAAGATAGATCATGCGGAGAAGACAGAGAGCGTGCGAAAACACGGCTACCTCGGGCTGGGAGGGGTGCTCCGACGGGCCAGGCACCTTGAACGCAGAGACAGAGGCGGCCGGTCACACCCGCACTGTCAGCTGGCACGGGAGGGGGGGGGGGAACACGCAACACACGAGACACAAACTGACAAAGCAGGGCTGCAGGGTACAGCGATGTGGTCAGGCAATGCTGGGGACTGCTGCAGTACCGCAAACAAGTTAGAGTTAGAGCTGAAAAGACTCCGATGTTCTTTCTTGTCGGAAGAGGCGATTCTCAATCTTTCAGCACGAGAGAGTGCCGAGCGGGCGACGGAAGAGTTAGAGGAAAGACATGTTAGATAAGCCCGGAAGCGACACGAGTCTCTACTCTCAAGTCTCAGAGCGGATCCAAACTCCATACAACATTTAGTCACTTGATCCATCCCTGCCGCGCGCCAGGGAAACTTCGGCAGCCACAGACGGTGACTGTCGGACACGGTGCTCCGTTGGGAAATTCGGACAGCTTATGGCTGTGTCGCGACCGGCCTGCAGCGGCCGACCGGTCCGCGCGCAGTGTTGACAGAACACTACAAAAACTTCACACTGCGCGCTGTCGCAACTTCGGCCACGCCAAAAACACCGTCGGCTCATTAGGCTGCGTGTGAAAGGGAAATTGGCGGGGCGCGTTAGGTCGGGACGGCTGACACGGTGGTCCATTTGGTTCTCGTAAATGTAATGCGGTGCGGTGTTTTTGGTTGACACAGACAGCGGTCGGGTCCGGGAACGGGTCGGGGACGGGTCGGGGACGGGTCGGGGACGGGTCGGGGACGAGTTGGGGACGGGTTGGGGACGGGTCGGGGACTATCAGGACAGTGGCGGCACCGGTTGGTGTGTAACCGCGGGGCAGAGTTTCTGGAGGGTGCTGGTTAGCTGGCACCAAGTTCCCGACTATCGCTCCATCGATATCACTGCACGGCGGCGGTCTTTTAAGTCGTCTCTATCTCGCACAGTCCATCATGAAGGTCCTCTCAGGGGGAGACATGTCGGCTCCACCAATCCAGACTCTTCAACATCAATAGATTGCAGACGCCGAGCCAGCTGCGTCGTCAATCCAGACAGGACGGCTGATTTTAATCTCAACTGTCACCTTGCCATTTTACTTTCATCCGGTCGGATAGTGAAAGGGCTCGCATAAAACACGCAGCTCAGTCATGCCCAGTTGGCTGCAGCCCGAACCCTCGCCTCGGTCAGTTTACGACCCGACCAAAATTTCACAATCAATAGACTATGCCGGGGCGGCTTTTGCCGCGCATCAGAATAGTGCCGTCGTTTCCGACCTGATCGTCGCGTGCCAAATTGGTGTCGACGACTTGGACGGGACGTCGTAAACTGAAGTTGGCTACAGTCGGGGCGGGGTCCGGACACTACAGACTGCCTGACGCCTGCCCACCGACACTGGTGGTGGATCCAGAACGATACAACAGAGCCTGGTTAGGAGGCATATCCCCAAACACGTCGACACTTCCAGAAACTCGTCGGAAGTCACCTGCTTGTGCATTGATATTTCATTAAAAATAAACTTGCTGTAACAAAATGTTTGCCACGGTCCGTGAGCCAGCTCTGCGAGAAGCTGCCATCCACTGATTTGTTCAAGGCAAAGCAAGGTTTAAAAGGCAGGTGAAGGTATGCGTGGCTAGGCTAGCATGTGATTTGATTCGATGGCTCTCGTTTTATATTGTGACTGAGTATTTATATTTGTTAAGGTAATCAGGAAATGCTGTATGACTCCGTTCGTAATTAGGTGCGTCTGTAGACGGTTTGAACAGAGTACAATACAGAATACTTACAATTTGTTTATATGTTCTTTAATATCCGGAAATGTGTCAACATCCTGGTGATTTCCGTCATTTTTAGAGGGCCTGGGCGGGGCATCACCCTAATTAACCCCCTTCAGTGGCGGTGGAAGGTATTTTTGAATGGGGGGGGGCATATAAATTCCAGGGGCCCCTCGACCAAAGGGCCCCCTCCACGGCCAAAGAACCCCCATTTTGGTGGTGCGAAATGGTATCTTCTCGGATTTTTATCACTATATTTTTCAGGTCCCTCTAATGGTTGCAAAAACGTCGGACAGGCCCATTTAAAAGTCTCAGGTCTCCCGAGGGCCCCCTCAGGCCAGCTGAGGGCCTACTGTCGGCCTAAGGGGCCCTCAGGCTGGCTGGGGGCACCTCGGGAACTTGGTCTTTTTTTCGGTAAAATAGCAAAACTCCAACTACTTCTTAAAGGACCCCTCTTGCAAATTTATGGTGGGCAAAATCATATGTTTGCCCCTTAACTTTTTAAGTGGGGGAACAACTCCCCCCTTTCGCCGCCCCTAGACCCCTGGAATCCGCCTCTGTTCGCCGTCTAACGCTCGTCTGCCTGGAAGCGTCCAGCGGTCGGACGTCGCGTCGTCGGACATCTCGTCGCCAGTGAGTTTACAGCCAATTTGTGAGCGGGGCCGGCGCGGAGGGAGGACCGCCCCGAAACGGCCGCAGAAATCAGAGGGATGGGAGCGGCGGAGCGTACGCTCCCAGGAGGTTTCCAGGAGGCGGGAGATACTGATCACGGCGCGGAGTCGGCAGAAGAGAGAACAGCCACCCAGGGAAGTGTACAAAGGAGACGACAGGTCGGCGAGGCGAGCGATGTACAGACACTGGGTGAGAAGCGGAGAGAAGCGGAGGAGGGAGAGAGAGAGGGAGCGGGAGAGCAGAGCTGGGAGAGAAGAACAGAGAAGGCGCGGAGCAGGCGCACAGCGAAGGAGGACAGTAAGGGAGTCCACTGACTGACATCAAACGCTGCGGGGGAACACCGACTGGCACTCGGTCACGCTCCTAAAGGGGCACCAATGAGAAGAAGAAGAAAACAAACACTGAAGAGTCTTCACCTAGCTGGTTAGTGGTGACACCAGGAGAGAGTGTTAGGTTAGCGAGCAGCTGGTCAAACTGATGCCATTAGCAGGGGAGAAGCAGACTATAACTCACCGGCGTTCGAGTGCGTCTGGTCCGTCTTGAGCTCCTTGTGGTTGGAGAACTGCACGTAGACGGAGCGGCCGCGCAGCTGCGCAGTGCCGTTGGCGAAGTAAGCCACCATCTGCGTGGCCACGACTTCATCCGCCATCTCGAGGAAAGCCTGCGGGTGAAGCGGGTCGTAGGTCAGGTCGATACAGCTACCACCGGTCGCCAATAATGCACGTACACACGCCGCAGACGAGCGGTAGCGACGCCGCAGACGAGCGGTAGCAACGCCGCAGACGAGCGATAGCGACGCCGCAGACGAGTGGTAGCGACGCCGCAGGCAAGCGATAGCGACGCCGCAGACGAGCGGTAGCGACGCCGCAGACGAGCGGTAGCGACGCCGCAGACGAGCGGTAGCGACGTCGCAGACGAGCGGTAGCGACGCCGCAGACGAGCGATAGCGACGCCGCAGACGAGCGGTAGCGACGCCGCATACGAGCGGTGGCGACGCCGCAGACGAGCGGTAGCGTCAAACGACTAGCTCAGCAGAGCGCGACAAAAACAGCGCACTTAATGCATTGGACGACCATTTCATTCGCTTCGCTCCTCGCACAAACACTGACACGCACACGTAAACACTCGGTAACCATTTGGCAAACAATCCTATTAGCTGAGCGCAGGTCTTCTGGATGACACGGTCGATGCCCAAACAGGTGACGGTGCGTCCGTGCCAGTTTTAGCGGAAGCCTCCTTTTGGTGTATTGGGATCTAGGAAAAAGAGCTCGTAAAGCGCTGACAGCTGAGACCGGACGAGCGTTCAACGTTTCCTAGTTGCCTCCAGACGCATGTCGGTATGCTTCGCGTCCTCGTTACTCCCATTGATGTCACGACCAGTAACGAGCGTAACGAACGTATCACAGCACCATTCGATGGCGCATGTATGGCGTAACACCGAAACAACACGGCGCAAAATACCATCTAGAAACGCACGTAATGAGAGTAACGAGCGTAACACAATGCCGATCAGTAACGAGCGACCCAGCGAGCGAACACTGCGCCGCGCCGTCACTGTTCCTCTCCCGCCGCTCCCCGGCCGCCATTAGTTGTCTGGCGTCCGCCGGCGGCCTTTGATTTCCCCCACGTATACGGATGGAATTAGTTAGCGGGACACACCGGCGGGCGGCCGAAATGGAGCGGTCTGTCCGCCGGGAGAGGCAGCTAATGTTCAGCCGTGCTGCCCGCCACCGCAGCCGCTGCAGCCAGCGCAGCCACTGCGGAGTGCAGGCAGCAGGGCCGAGACTGCTGCTACACAGGGAGAAGGTGATCATGGGAGAGGTATAGAGCTGCTGCTGTCTGGCGGCGGTGCGGCGACGGGAGAGGAGCCGGGACGGAGTCGGAGGAGCGGGAGTCGAAGAGAGGGCGGAGGGTGGAAGGAGTGTGGAGAGATGTGGGGAGGAGGTGGACAGAGTGGGGAGAGATGCGGGGAGGAAGGTGGACAGAGTGAAGAGACAGTGGGAGAAGGCTGAGTGAAGGGAGAGAGAAAGAGGTTGGCAGGCAGAGTTGTGAGGTGGCTGAACAAAGAGAGGGAGAAGTTTAGTGGGGGGAAGGCTAAGCGGTAGAGGAGAGGGAAGAGGAGATAGAGCAGATAGGCGATGAGATGGTTGGACAGCCGGGGGGGGGGGATGGGGCTAGCAGTCCCGTGGAGATGGACGGGGTGTAGCAGTTTTCTGTCGGACCGTCCACCCGGTAAAAAGTGCTGGAACGAAGTTGGGGCGAGCGTCGGAACCGCCCAGAGTAGGGCGTAGCCGATTACAAGTCGGCGGGGTGCGGAGAGACGGGGATGAAGAACGGCGGTGTGCAGGGAAGCGATGCTGAAGAAAGGAGAAGTGCGGGGAACGGGCAAAAAGAAACGCGGGGCAGCGAGGTGAGGGAGAGAGAGAGAGGCAGCGCTGCCGAGGCGATACCACTACACGAGGCACTATAAGTCAGCTGTCTCTGACGCAGCTCTTCCCGTCTGTCCCAGTAGATTCAGTGAGGATCGCAGCACCGCACAGATGCATCATTTATTTATCATATTTATATTGCATCATTGTTTATACACCATCAGCGGCGTAACTTTGTGAAAATCATTGGGGTTGCACTTCGTTGTTATGAGCCCATTTGTACCACATCTCGTCATAGGCGTAGTGTTAAATTAACAAAATTATTGGGGTTGTAGCTACAACCCCCTTTGCATTAAAGTTACATCCATGTATAGTCTAGGGTAGATGTTCTGTCCACTTCATCACCTCAACCGATGACGATGTTCCCGGTGAATGGAATCCTTCGGTTGATGAACAAAGGGTAGTTAGCAGTTCCTTGCAGTTGCTGTCTATTCGAATAAATCCTCCATTTCCCCTGGGCGATAGCTTTGTTTTCGTCTGACAGGAAGCTAGCGTAGAAAAGTATTTCTTAAAAAGCCTTGGTAAAGCGCACCCCGTCTTAGTTCCAATGGTCAACTTTGTCTATCGGTGCTGTTTGTCGGTGCTACATGCAGTGAAAATTCTTTTGAAAACCATTTTTTGCCCTCGCCCCTTGATACGGTGGGAGAGGGCCTATATAATCTGCATGATTCCATGCGGCAACACCGACAGAGGCAGAAACAGCGGACAGAACTTTTGCACGGACGGAACATTTACCCTAGACTGTACACCATATATTTTCACCATTTATATTGCATTTATTACTTTATATGTGTTGTGATGGCATGACGACAGTGGCTTCAGTCAGATGGGGCCGTGGGCGGAGGGGCCATCCATTGTAACAAAGCTACACACACCTTCCATTATTGAATTGTCCCGGCGAACTAAAATAGCGCAATCGGTTGGCAGATGGAAGCGTTAACGCAACAAGTTATGCTTACCCGCGCCCACTCTCTGATCTCAGATACCATCTAAACGAACGAGCTCCGACTAACTCAAACAAAAGGCGATTGTTGGCGAGTCTGGCGCGCGCCAGTGGTGCCGTCGTCTCCACCCCAGTCGGTGGCATAAACAGGGTACGGAGCACGCCGCACCAGATGTGTATCCTCCAGGTAAACCGTCACCGCCTGCCACTGCCTGCCACCCCATCCGTCTGCTTACATTGGCTTGGCCATTACCTGAGATGGCGCATATTTTTGTTCTCCGTCCGGGAACAACAGAGTGTCGACAGGCGGTGGAGCGCGTGGCGGCGGGCCAGGCACGAACAGCCAGCCAGCCAGCGTCGCCCCCGGCTCTGGTAGTGGTGGCGGCGACGGCGCGAGCTCCGAAAACAAGCCACTCCGCCGGCGGAGGCAGCGGATTGAAACGCCGTCGGAGTGGAGCCGCGTGTGAGATGTCGCGTCTCGCGGTCGGCGCGAGATAGCGGTGTGATACGTGGGTGGAGCACGGCTGCAGGGGCGGGGGCGGGGGCGGGGGCGGGGGCGGGGGCGGGGGCGGGGGCGGGGGCGGGGGCGGGGGCGGTACTGCAGACCACCGCAAGGCTGCAGCGCTGCACGACTGGGCGCCATGGGCACCGGAAGTCTCTGTGGAGCCATGCCGTCTCGTTCGCCGCGCGACACCTGGCCGCCCTCATCCCCCCCTCCTCCCTACCGTCAGATCCGGGACCGCGACCCCAGCCGAGGCGAAGGCGGGGCGAGGCGAGGCGCATCTCCGCCTCCGCCGAGCCGGCGGTCTGATGAGAAAGAGACGCCACTCGACGGTCTCCAACGTCGCTGCCACCGCTGACGACGAGACGAGGAATGGCGCTCGGAGCGGCGTGAGACGAGGAACGGCACTCGGAGCGGCACGACAGCAGCAGCCGGGGGGATTCGAGCATCCGTGTTCCATGTAATTGGACAGCTACCGCCACTCAATAGGCTTGTTATGGAATACAACAGCGGCAATCTCGGCGTGTTTATTGTGCCTGTGATTTCCGGCGCGGCGCGGCGCGGTGGTTCGTTCGCTGGGATATATCCATTGGAGGGATAGCGCTCCTCTCTCGGAGATGACTTCACTCGGTCCCTGCCACCGCCGCGGTTCACCTCACAAATCACCAGCCCACCTGGCGCCGACAAAGAGCCGCAGCCGCAGTAAATAGTTTCCCCCAAAGCCTTCCGGGCCATTCCGTATGAGTTGTGGGCTGATCCACGAGCCCGTCAATCCGCCTCCATATAATCAAATGTCTGAATAGGCGAGCGAATCGTTCACCCAGCGTTGAAAAACAAGAAATGTTTTTTTCGACGAAGTATTTACAAATATTGGAGCAAAAACAAGTTGATTGAATTTCTATTCAAGTGTAGGCTCACCACGAAACCCCAAGTCTCCAACCATAATTTCTTGCATGTTTTACGGCGGCAAAACATGATATATGCAAGGCACGGCACTTTCAATTTAGGCCATTTATGCGAGCGACGCGGAGCGCATAAATGAGAGGTCGTTCACTTTTTCCGCTGATCTCAATTGTAGCTGCAAATTCAAACCGGAAACAAGTCTGATGTATCAGCTTGATCATCATGCGTAATGTTCATAAAACTAAACGGTCAAAGGAGAACATAATTTACTGAATGCCTTCTAGTACTGGGTGAGCCAAACTCCTACTGGTCTGGCCAGAAGGAAGTTGAGGCTCAACTCATTCACCACTCAGACAATAAGGCATTCATAGCAACTAGGCATTTTAAACGTGACCGGAGTCCGCGAGATCAAGGGACGCACGAACCGTGAGAGGGGTCGGAGAGAAGACAGTCCGCCCTCCGCTGACAAATCACAGCGATAGAGCGGAGAGCCCAGCAGCCACTCAGTGTTGTCTGAAAGAAACCTAACAGAAATCAACGTCCGTCGCTTTGTTCACATCCTCCTACGTTCTTGGCATGAGCTCTCTCAGACCGGGAACGGAAGCCTCCTATCGCACCTCACGAACCGGACCGTGATCCCACGTGGTGAGCTACGGCTCGAACTGAAGCCAATCAGCGCCTTTACGGCTCGAACTGAGACCAATCAGCGCCTTGATCCACCGCCTCCCACGTCAGGTCACGTCACCGTCACCGTCAGCGGCTGAGCAAACGCAGCCGGCTCGTCGGGCCGGATTAGGTGCTATCGAGTCGGTAGGCAGGCTGGGCACTGGGCGCCGGAGGAGTGCCGCCGCCGGGCGTCACACCGTCGCCACGAGGTACCGACC
>VOPJ01012109.1:0-16202 GCA_014673585.1 Semibalanus balanoides
AGATCTCAGATCCTGAAGCCGCGGGATCCAGGAGGATCCCATATCTCTATGCATTTTACGCAGAGGGATCCACTGATATCCAAAACTGTCATGCATTTTATGCCGAGGGATCCATTGGGATCCCAGATTCAACTTGGGGATCCAGGCACAAGTCTGGTGTTAGCACGTAGTTGCACCGTGGTGATAGACTAGCGAATGTCATTGTCTCATGTCAGAAGCAAACTGCTGGACGATCACATCGGGACATGATGTATGCGGCAGCGGTGTCAAGACGATAGGGGGGGGGGGGCGAACAGGGGACGGATCCAAGGGGAGTCTATCAGCGTCATGGCTTTACCGATTCCATTGCAATGCTAAAATTAACATATTTTACAGAAATTCTAGGCAACTTGAAAAAAGAGAGTATTTTTAAATACACCCCCTACCCCTACCCTCGCCCTTGTAGGGTAGGGGATGCCACCCCCTCGTTTTGCCCAAATAACTGAACGTACTTTGTAACCGATTGCCATGCAACTTTCAGTACCCTACTTTTGAACAATTTTACACATACTCTGAAACTTTCGAGCTTTCAAATTTCATGATCCGTGACCTATGACCTGTTTTTCAAGGTCATGTCAGGCGAAATTAGCGTCCCGTAGTATCGATCCTTGTTACATGTTTAGGTTCCGAGTGTTTGACGTTCAGGAGCAAATGAAAAGGTGCTTCCAGGTGACAGGTGTGTCTTCTGCTGAGAATGTGATCTCGACTGACCTTTTCTGAGGTCAACCGAGGTCACTGACCTCCGATGACCTCCGATGACTTGTTGGGCTTCTGGCCGCTTTTAAGACAGTTTTTGACGCTATTTTAAAATATTGAAGCCATTTTACATAGTTAAATATTTCCCTGGGGTCATGCGCTTACAAAGGTCAACCGAGGTCACTGACCTCAGGTGACCTGACATTACCTTTTTCAATTTGGCAGTTATTATGTCATTTTGTGACGCTGATTTCAAATTTGGCATGTATTAAGCATGATAAGATGTCCCTTTACCACTTTGGCTCGATCAGTATTCAATTTTCACACATTTACGATTTGTGACATTTTGGTCCTTGACATGACTTCAGAGGTCACCTATTGATCCAGGACCTTAAAATAATATGTCAATGGCCTCCTCTCGTCACAAGCAACACGATCGTTTTTTAATCGAGGCTTTAGCTCAATTAGGGGCGAAACGCCAGGGGGGTCGTACCCCGCCGGACACGCAGTGAATTTGCCCTACCCGGGCGAGGGTTAACACTAAAACAAAATACCATGAGTTTTGAACTTCTGTCGGACGGACCCTCAAACCAACGTTTTTTGCCGGTCTGCATCCTCCAGAAGGCCCGAGGCCTTACTTGGAACCTTTACCTACTTAGTAAAACGGCAAATGCTAACCTTGGCATTGCCTTGGGGGGGGGGCGTGCAAATTATCTTCTCTGACGTATTTTCGCAATAGCTAAAAAATCAATAGTGACTTCAACGTGCAACTTTTGCGTACCTTCTCCTGCACCGACTTGACATCTTCAGTGCATAAATGAAGCATTTTTTATGATAAAAAATCGATATAAAGCTAATTTAGTGACGTCACTACACACGAATTTTAACTTCACTTAGATGAGGCCAGGTGGTAAAATGACTATCACCATCCAGTTAAACTTGTAAAATAATCCATTGTACATGTGTCGCCTGAATTTCATATATTTGTCGCGCTTAGTTACTCTTAGTCTTAGTGACCTGATCTTGACCTTAGTATAAGTTTTCACTTTTGCTCATGCGGGTGTTTTTTACTTTAAAGAACACTGAGTGCTAATGGTCGCAATTGAAGAATTTGCTGGTGAGTATGGCCCATACACTCAAATACTTCGATTTTGACCTCTGACCTGACCTGACTGACCTGATTTTTTAACACAATTAAAAAAGAACATCGAGCATGATTTAACCCGCGCACTGCAGGGGGGGGGGGGGTGATTTCCGCCCCCCTCAGGTTTTTACGGAGTAGCGGACAAACGGCGGCGCGCAGCACCGCAATTTTTTACACCTGTTTGGGCATCAATTACCCACACTTTGGACAAGTTTTGACTTAAGTTCATCTCAGGTCAGGTCACAAGTTAATGTCAAGTGACCTTACCTTCAAAAATGTTTGTGTTCGTTCCGAAGCCACAGTCTTTTCCCGAAATGTTTAAAACTTGCAGGAGTTCATACGAATATCAGTACCTACATTTCGTTTATCTCGGATTTTTCGTATCGGTGACCAAAGGTCAGGTCAATTTCTTGACCTCCCATTATAAATGAATGGGAAAATATACAAATGCTTCCTATTCAGAAAAATGCATTGGATCAGGCTAATTCTTTCAGAATCATGTTATTTTAGCTCATTCTAGATGACCTAGGTGCGATTGTTTCTCAGAGATCTCTACAAGGTCATCTGGGTCTTCTGAGGTCATCAGCAATGATTTGCTAATAACTTATTGATAGACAATAGATAGAGGCAGCAGTTGACACTCCACTGTGTTGTCTGTCTGGGCCGCATTGCCCCTATGCATATGACCTACCTGGTCCACCAAATGACCTTAACCTTAGGTCAATTTTAAAATTTGACCTTATTAGGTCACCGTGTATTAAGATTTCAAAGCGCCTCGATTGAGACAAACACGATGCGCGTCAAATTATTTCCCATTCTTTGTTAAGGGTGGAACTACTTATTCAGCGAAAACCTGGTTTTGCTAAAAAATAGCGTTTTTGATTTCATTGACTTGAGCCTTAAACTATTGATCTGAGCTCAATTTTGAGGACTTAAGGTGCGATTGCAATTTAAATAGCTAACATATTACTTATGTAATCGTTTTGCTCCTAGCTATCAGCTAGTTTTCCCGATAAATCGGGTTTCTGAAAAAGAGTCCTAAATAGGAAAAAACTGACCTTTGGTAACCACTGGTGCCTCAATTGTGACCTGATCCAAGAAAACACTGAAATACTTTCGATAGAGCTTGACTAGAGCTATCTAATGCCGTTTTCTGCTTTTCGCTACGTTTGCGTAGTTTTGGAGATCTCACGGGGGGGCGGAAATCAACCCCCCCTGCAGTCATGTTCGGCGCGAACCCCCTGCAGTGCGCGGGTTAACCCTATTACTGTCGGTGGGGGGGGGGCGGAATCGGCCCCCCTTGAGGTTTTTCGCGTACGGGTTCATTCATAACTAGAACTCAGAATCTTCAAACTTGGCTGGCCTTTCCTAACATTCATTGCGCATCGAATGTGTACTTTTTCCTAATTGGAATTATTAGGAGGGGTCCAGGATAGTTTTTTAGGGGGCGTTTCGGCGTTTGGGACAAAATCTTTTGCATGGTTAAGCACTCAGAGGAGTTGTGTGTTGAAGAGAAGTGCTAGCAAAAACAGGACATCGGTAGAAAATTGATTGTTGTTTCATGGCTATCCGAATTTCAAATGTATTTTGAAATTCATTTTTTTTTTAAAAACTCACTTTTTTCAACCAAAATGAATGCAAGTTTTTTTATTTTCAAGACGATTAAAAAAAACCTGAGTTGCATGTGAGAGAAAACACGCCAAATTAATATGTGATTGAAAGTTCAGGGTTGATATCTAAATATTGATGACCATGTTTATTATATATATATATTTTATTTTCTATATTTTTTATATTTATTATTATATTATATATTTTTTATTTATTAATATATATATATATAATATATTATATATATATATATTATATATATATATTATATTATATATATATATACAAATATTTGATGATGTTCAGGTCAAATGCTAACCTTCAATATAAGTATATGGTGAAAAATGAAAAACGAGGGTTTAATACATTGCATCAATCCAATTAATTCATTATCATGTCATCTTAGGCCCTTCTTGATGAAAAGGATGAATTTTTTAGTCAGTGACCTTTTGGCAGGTCATTCAAGGTCACCAACATCTTTTTATCAATAACTCGTGACAAGAACACCATAGAAACTCACAAATGGTCTAAAAATATTTGTCTCGTCAATACGCGTCTTTTGATATGCATTTTGGCCCGACTTGTACACCTTGACCTGACCTTGACCCGGGGGTCAAATTTTGAATTTTGACAAATGATTTGATTCGAAACCGCAATGACGAGAGAAAACACGATGTTACCAAAAAAGTGCTGATATACTTTAGATAAAAAGTTATTAACGAAACACAAATTTGCTGAAAAAAAGTTTTTAACATTTGTTGACCTCTACAGTCCAAACCATTGACTGAGGTCATTCTGATTGGCCTCACGGGTTGAAAGACAATAAACCAGCTTTACAGGGATTTTTTTTTTCGGATTCCTCCTAGCTTGCATAGTTTTCCGAGATAATGGCAGTTTCCTGAAAATATCATGCTTTTGACAAAAATTAACTTTTGATGACGTTCATTTGACCTTGAAGATAATGACCCAAGGTCACCAAAATTTGACAAAATAGAGGTCATTGTCGACCTTAGTCACACACCAAGTTTCATGTTTATGGCAGCTCTTATGGCAGCGGAGATCTGAAGGGGGGGGGCGAATAAGCCCCCCCCCCGACAGATTCGTACACTTTTCATCCCGCCAGGAATAGGGTTAAATGCTCCTTATTGAGAGCTTTTGAATGCCTTCTTGCGCGTCTCGCTGCGCTTATTGGTTTGATAGATAACCAGGAGCCGATATCCCCACCCCAGTCAATGGTGTTAGAAATTTACTCCATTAACTGTCAACACTACTGTTACGGTATCGCCAGCGCGTGTTTTGGAATCGCAACCAAGTTAAGGAGGAAGCTGGATCGAAGGGAGTCAGTCAAAAATATAGATACTGTTTAAAAAAAAATGGGGGGGGGGGCATCGTCCATACTTTGTTCTCCAATATGTCCTACATTTGTGTAATATATATTTGCAAATTGTAATTTTGCTTTTAAAGAAATGTGTTTTTTTTCGGGGAAATAATATATCAAATCGAAATGGTAAATATGATAACAAAGTTGAAGATATATTCGAGAACCAATTATGGAAGATGTCCCCAAAAAATCAAACAATATCTATATTTTTAACTGACTTATGTCTCCTTAAGTACCAGCCTCCTCCTTAACTTGGTTGCAATTCCAAAACACTCATCGCCAGCATTTCATGCGGGGAAAAACTTAATCCTACATTTTTTTTTTCTTTCAAGTTTGAAGACGCTCAAAGACTCTTTAGAAATTAAACAAACGGCCTCCTAGAGCAGCGCCGTCATTTTGATGTCTACTGGGCGTATTATTGATTCTTTGCACACATTTTTACACGGGAGCATTCTGGGAGCATTCTATGTTATGTTTCTATGCATGCAGCCGTGACCTGAGGTAGAACTGACGTGTAAGTCAGGTCAAACGGACCCACCCCTAATAAAGTTCAAGCTAGACGGCAATAGGAGGTAAGACGGCCGCCCCTCTATAAAAAAAAACTACTATAGCTACGGCACACAAAACGGTGTCCTACGAGTATATTTCTGGATGAAATATATTTAATATGAATATATTGCCCAGCAACTGCTCGAGGTATATAATGTATCAAGTTTATGGCCGGATGATTATATTTAGCAGCCTCAAGTTCGAATAATTGCGCTGCTAGTTAGTCGGGTCTAGAACCACGTGTAGCCGGCGGCAGTAAGAGCAGAGGACCGGCGGCAGTAAGAGCAGAGGACGGATAAGTGGAGCTCTACAGCGGCGTCTGCACAGGCGAGCCGCTTCCATTGAACATCTGTCAACATCACTGAACATCTGTCAACATTGCAGGTGGGCTGCGGCCGACACGGAAACGTCGTATAAAATTGGCCGTCATACCACCGGATAACACGCCTCTTTATTGTTTCAGCAATCATTGCAAAACACATTTCAAGGGGGACTGTTTCGAAGTCTCTCGATTAATACTTGGGCGTATTTGCAGCATGACAAGCACATTTCAGTTTTTCGTTAGTTTTAACAAAGACTCGCATGTGCTTGGCCGAACATTGAACAACGACTTGGACGGATGTCATTGCTATTCCACCGCGTTCACCTCTGGTTAGATCCAAAATGCAAAATCTGTTGGACTCTTCATACTGCACTTGTATAGCGTTCAGTGACAAAGTGACGGGCGCCACGCCATGTTGTATGTGACGCCGTAGTTGTCTATATTGTCTAATCAATAATTAACAAATTTGTATACATGCTCTGCTTTATATATCTATAAATAGTTACGTTGCACCTATTTTTGCGCCTGTAATCGGTTTGACTGAATTGACTTAAGTGACCTTAATTCATCGATTTGATTAAGTTAAACAAAAAAATATCGACTACCTACAACAAAATAATCTGAGCTCTGGACATTCCTGGAGAAGTCCAATTTACATATTTGAGTTGTGTCGTTCCATGCGTCCTGGAATGGGTAACAGGTATTTTAGTTCTATTGCGTCCTCATTTTTCTCAGCTTTCGGTGACATCACAAATTTGCTAAATTTACTGCCTTCGCTGTGCTCTGTGTTCGCAGTGTAGGAGCATCATTGAGTGGGACGTCGTTTCACCAGTTGAAACGACTCCCACCGCACGAGCTCGAGCTTAGGTTAGGTTAGGTTAGGTTAGGTTAGGTTAGGTTAGGTTAGGTTAGGTTAGGTTAGGTTAGAGTTAGGTTAGCGTTAGGTTAGGTAGGTTAGGTTAAGGTTAGGTTAGGTTTAGGTTAGGTTAGGTTAGGTTAGGTAGGTTAGGTTAGGTTAGTTAGGTTAGGCTAGGTTTAGGTTAGGTTTAGTTAGTTTAGGTTAGTTAGGTTAGGTTAGGTTAGGTTAGGTTAGGTTAGGTTAGGTTAGGTTAGGTTAGGTTAGGTTAGGTCTGTGGATTAGACTCTCCCGTCAATGAGAACCATCAGACCGGGTCCAAGCGGGTCCATTCCGGAGATCAGCAGGCAGTATAGCATGACGGAACAACCCAGAGTAACCAGCATTTCGATGCATACAAATTGATTCATCGCGACATATATCTAGCTGACTGATTGTTTTGCATGGTAGGGTGTCCAGATCCTTGTCTGCACTACGGAGCAAAGGAAAATTCCTACTCGCTGACCGGATATCTGTGTTGCATAGTCAATAGTGTTATCGTATCTCGGTTAGGTACAGTCTCGATCGGTCAGTGGTAACTTGCTGAGCCTTGTCTTCAAGCTTCACTGTAAGACGTTCACGTAAAATTATATGTCGACTTTTGTATTGTAATTAGCAGACATGTGCATGGATCTGAAAGTTGGATCTATGATCCCAGAGGATCTCTCGACAAAACACAATGTTGGACATATGATCCCACTGGATCCCACGACAAATTACAACAGTGGATCTTGGATCCCAGGGGATCTCTCGATTATATTTTGCGACGGATCTTGGATACCACAGGATCTCATTATAAACAATGAAAATGGATCTATGAACCCAACGAATCTCGGGATCCGACAGGATCCAACTTGCATATTATGCCATAATTATAGTACTTTCTCGACAAAATCGAAAACTTTAAAGGCATGAACCCATCTATTGCATTAACAACGAATACAGATACTGAGAATTACTTTAAAAAATGTGCGTTCCGAAAACACACATCTGATATGAATGCAGATCTGGGTCCCAGGTGGATCCCAATGCAAAAATGATGCCTGCGATCTCTCGGGATCCAGGCGGTCTGTCGACAAATACTGAAGAGGGATTGGATGGATCCATCGACAATTTGTGAAGGTGGATCTATGATCCCAGCGGATCCGGGATCCAGATCCGACAATTCAGATCCCAAGATCCGTTTTTGGGATCCGAGCACATGTCTGGTAATTAGAAAGAAGCAAGTATTCAGCACGTGTAGCCAGAACCTTAGCCAGGCTGAATTCCCAGAGGGTGCACTTTCATTAGCGTCGATTTGCCGACCCAAAGTCTTAGCATGTAGATCGTATAGCATCTGACGATAAGTGTCCTGAGAAGTGTGCTGCTCAGAGGAGTGTACCTACTCCAAAGATTCAAAGGTGCTTGTGTTCAATTGTTTTTATTCGACTGCCCAAGTCCTTATCTGAAAAATAATGTTTACTTTTGTATTGGTTTTGAACTGAGATAGCCATAACCTGTCCTTTGGCCGTTATTGAAAAGCCCAAATTGCCTAACATTTTCCCAAAAACTTAACCGTTTTTAAGCAATTTAATTTATAATTTGCAGAATACATCTTGGCTAGTGCCGCCGCTGATTGGCTGACAGCGACCTCAAGATTGTTGGTCCTGGGAGATTGGAGAAAAACTACCTGTGTTTTTCGAACCTTGGCTGGATTATCTGCTGGGAGTACGATAACACAAAAATTGTTAGCATTTAGTTAACTTTGAACTTTGAAATCGACATAATTGTCTACACAAATTCTGCCTATTCAGTATTCTCTATAGCTCTCTATATTTCAATAGTGACGTCATTGTCCCCCTACAACAAATATTTTTATAGTCAGGTGACTTTTCGAGAAAAAAATATCCCCATCATTTTCAGCAGTACTTACTTCATATTTGTACTACAATGGGCGTATATTTGACAACTTTTAGAAAGGTGAAACATTCTCTTTAACCAGTGTCCTAGGATTGCTTTAGTGCCAGGGTGCAGAGTGAAAAATCCAGACTGAAAATCAGGAAAAGGAAAAAGAGTGGAAAATTTGACCTAAAAAAGAGCCTTTTTCAGGAATTTACACATCTCTATTAAACAAAACTTGGTCAATTTTCTATCTTTTTACATATTACAGTAAATGAGTGAAAAATAATATCAAAAGTGAAAAAGAGTGGAATAAAATCTACAAATTGGGCAAAGGGAATGACAAATTATTTATTGTAGGGTGTCGCTTTGCACCCAAAATTTCCAATCTTAGAACACTGCCTTTAACTGCTGGGAGTGCTCGGAGAACCCAGAGGGTGCACGGGCACCCAGAGTACCCACCTGGCTACAGGCCTGCGTGTAGCGCTGTGCAACCCACCCGCAATGCAGTGGAGTGTATCTCTGAGACCTTATCAGATCCGAGCGGTAAGTCAAATCCGCCCCAGCAATATTCCTTTTAGAGCATGCATATCTTATGTAGTGGCTTGCTTGCAAATTATCTGACTCTCCCAGCATCAATGGACATTGTAATATTGTATGTCTAGTTTTTGCGTCTATTTATAAAATTATCAAATTGTATCCGTCGGTTTTCTGAGAAGTGCTCGCTTTATATGATCATTTCCAGCTCCTTTGATAAAACACATTTTGCTGCAGCTCAACTCATCTTGTATAAAAGCAGTGAATTAAAGAAACAATTTATCCCCGAGTCGGCTCCGTGGCTGTTTTTACCCAGGGCGGCGTATTTTGCGCGTCCGCCTGGAAAACGGGCGGTCATTTCGCTTTCGACACGGCTCCGTTTCGGCCGACCGTCCATTAGTCCAGGTGAAACGGTGACGTTGGTTGGGGGAAAATGGGCGAAGGTAGGAGTTGGCCGACTGATTCAGTTGGGTCGTTGGGGTTCGCTAACGATGGCGGTAGCCGGCGCTAAGTCTGCCGGCTCGTCTAAGCGCCGCAGTTTTTAATTTAGTCGTCGATGGGATTGCGAGTCGGCGTACTTGGTCCGAGAAGCATGGATGATAACGGATCTAGATAAATCCGCGAATGGCCGGAAACAAAGTCGAACTGATGAGGCTGACTCGTGCTTCGCACATTTTCGAAATTCTTTCGCTGTATCCCTTCGCAACGGCGCAATTTGTATCGGGCATTATATATGCCATTGCCGTTTCCGTCTGGGCTGGCCACTCTATCTGTGTTCCGCCGCTGGCTATACTGCAGCTGCCACGCGGCAATCTACCGCTGATACACGCTCAGTTACCGTCGCGGTGGTCGAGACTCGAGACGCCGTCAACCCCTCCCTCCCTCCCTCCCTCTCCCCCGCTCCGTCCGCGCCGGTAGCGTCTCCCTAGTCTCCCCGGTCTCCCCACTATCGAGCGTACGGGTACGATAGCGCCGGGAGGGTGGATCGGGGCAGCCCCGCGGCAGTTTGCCGCGCCGGCCGCCTGGCGGCGCCAGTGTCGTGGCATCGATCGCGGGGCCGCCGTCCGGGGAGCATATTTGTAAATGTTGAATACAAAAACCATTATATATACACATAATACATTGCACATAAATCCAAAGCCACAAAATGCACACACAATTGACTGAGATAGGGTTTTCCAAGTGTGACAGGTCCGGATTTTGTATTCGACATTTCCAAATATGCGGCTAAAGTCCGGTCTCGCGGTCACCGATCTCCTGCCCTGCGTGAGACCTGCCCTCGGCCCGCGATGGACGGCTGACAGCCGAAGGCGGGGGTGGACAGTGGACACTGGACAGTGGGGTCACGCATGGGTGGGTGCGCATCGATCCAACAGGGGAGAGCGCGGCCATGGGGCGCAATTTGTAACCCGCACTGGGGCTGAGGTCCAAGTGACGAGGGTCAGGCCCGCACTGAGGCTGAGGTCCAAGTGACGAGGGTCAGGATGTGGGACGATGCAACGTCCGGGAAGCTCCCATGTTCTCGGTGGTGTGAGCTGTGGAGCTCGGGAGGCGAAGCCGGAAGCGTGAAAGGTCCATCGGATGCATGTCTGTGTTTTTTTGCAAGCCGCAGGATGCTTGCGGTTAAATGTCATTGCCAATATGTTGTGATGCTGTTCTTGGATTGTATTTCTCACTCCTTATTTTGATGGAAAGAACGAGCTGACGGATGGATTTGTGCAGTAGAGCAGCCATATTTTCAGAAGAGGGGGAGGGGGGGCAAGCAAGTCATGGTGGGCCCTCTAAAACTATACTCTTGGATATGGCAAACTCTACGGATTTCAGTCACTTTATTTTGCGAGGGCCCCTTTTTAACATGTTTATTTTTCAACTCCTTGTTTTTCAACAGACTCTAATGTGTAATGGGCTCCTCGGCATACTCCAGAGGCCCATGCACAGACTCAATAGGCCCCTGGACATGCTTCAGAGGCCCTGCGTTTTTTTGGGAGGGCGGCTGGGTGGGCTCAATGGCCCCTGGACATGCTCGTTAAATAAATATGTAGAAGTTTGCTAAAACATTTTTCAGATAGGTACCTTATTTTTTAAAATATGTTACTTCGACAGGTTTCTCAATTCTGAGTTCAGAGCCTTTCGCTAAGGACGGTTTGTGGCGCGGGCTCAGTCTCTGATCGTAAGCTTTTATCATTGCATATTCTTCAGCGTGTTCTTTCATTTCTTTCATTCTTTAATATCCGTGATTCTCTAGCGAACGATTCCATTTTCTGGATGTAAATACATTTTTTTGTGTTAACCACCTTTTTTGCAATCGTCAGCTGTTGAGCTTCTTGCCTTCTAATGCATTTAATGGACACATTTCGGTCAATATAAATAGCAATATTAATGTAAACTAGCAAGAATATGTTCTGGATACGTTTTTCTAATTTACGAGATCGAAGTCGGAGTTAATTACGAGTGAGCGCAAAGCTCGAACGAATCCTCACTGAATACGCTATTTTTCCCACACATAAGCGCCCTACACGACCCGACCTGACCGACTCAATCAGTTATGTTATTGATATGTTTCGTCTCGCCTGAGGGGTCAGCATGGTGCGTGGCACGCGCCGCGTTAGGGGTGTCGTGTAACCCAGATCGCCTCCGCCTCTGGTGGCCGGGCTGCAAGGTGAAGGCACCACCATTTCCGTGGACGCGCTGACCGATTAAGCTAAAATTTGATGTCTGGCTTGAGACCACACTGCCAATGTGGAGTTCAGATGACAGCAGATCAATTTCCTTGCTATCGGGTTTCTACGGGTTTGCTCGTCCTTAGCCGATAAGGCGTCTTTCTGGTATTGTATCTCCAGCCAACTCGGATATCCGTTAAATACTTCCAACTCACTCTTGACTTTCTCTAATCTGAAGAGATACCAACACGATATTGTATTGATACAGTGCTGCAGCATTTGTCTGTTGCATGTATTCACATGGTTGGCTTGTATAACCGTCTCCCCGCCATTCGTTTATAAATAGGGAAATATAAAAATAACGCCGTTTCCAGTCTGTTGCATTTCTTGTAATGTTTTTATGCTTGGTTGGTTGGTTGTTTTTTGTTCTTCTTCTTTGAGTTTTGTTGGCTGTATTATATTGCTATGCTTTGAAAGCGTCCTTATTTTTCGTCTTAGTCTTACCCTTATTACATATTTATATATTTTGACACATCTGCACTCCCCATACAGCAAACACCGCTCGAACAAAGTCCATACTTCCCCTCCATTTTCCAGGTCTCCGCCACTTCCACCCCTGACCTTACACCGTGAGTGCCACCTGTGTGTGCCACTTTTTCCACCTTTGCCGCCTCTCGCCACCTCTCCCACCGCCACCGACTCGACCGCCACCTGTCCGACCTGGCACGGCGCCTGCGGCGATCGGCGAGGTCACATAGCTGGCACCACCGCTGGTCACGTGATCACTCTCGGGTGTCAGCGCTGCAGCCGTGGAAAAGACGACGCAAACTCGCCGTTAGGATCGTGGAAATTTCTCAATTCACGCCATGCAGAACAGCACATTTAAGAAATGTATTGATCGGAATTCGGAGCCCGGAGGCATCGGATTAGCGATTCTTGAGAACTTCTGATCACTGGCGGATCCAGAAAGTGTGATTTTGACAGTTTGGGGGGGGCAAATCCCAAAAATTATCGCATAATTCTGCAAAACTCATCGAATTTCGCTTGCTTATGTATCAATAACTATTTAAAACAAACTTTCTCTTGTAAAAGTTGCTGTGTTTTTACGACAAACTCAGGAAATGTGTCAAATTTGCGCCGATTTTGGGTGGTTTAGGGGGGCCATGGCCCATTTGGCCCCCCTGGATCCGCCCTTGCTTCTGATAAATAGCCGCCATCTTTGTGGTGTTTGTCGTATAGCCTAAATTGAAATGTTTCTGAAATTATGAGGAAGTTTCCGTGGATTTTTCACCCGTGGCCGGCGGCGTCGGCTGGCTGGCAGCCGAGGTAGTTTGGCGCGATAAAGTGCGTCCAGTTTGCCGCCCTGGGGTCGGATCAGGCACGTGTGGGGACTGGGGGCACACAGGGGTGAATGAGCCGCGACACTGGCAGAGGTGACGGGTCACAGGTGGGACTGGGCAGGTGGTGATGTGGGCACGAATAAATGATTTGGAGGACCGAGGAACTAGTCGAATTGTGCCCAACGAGATGTGTGGCAAGG
The DNA here is from genome assembly GCA_014673585.1 of Semibalanus balanoides. Lineage (NCBI taxonomy): Eukaryota > Metazoa > Arthropoda > Thecostraca > Balanomorpha > Balanidae > Semibalanus > Semibalanus balanoides. Next base: position 13,253 of record VOPJ01012109.1, read on the forward strand.
GTTGGGCCTAAACGTTAGTTAATTAGTGCATATTTGTTTGTTCTTCTAAGGAACGATAGGAAAAAATTGCAAAAGGAATTAATTTTGCCATCTGATTCCCAGCGAATAATAAGCAGGCGCAAATCCAGGATTTCGGCCAGGGGGGGGGTGGGGTGGCCCGACCATTAAAAAAGTTGCGCCCTCCGAGCGCTTCATGCGGCGCGACTCGGCTCATGCAGGGGACTCGACGAGGCGTGTTTAGGAATCGCAACCAAGTTAAGGAGGAGGCTGGTGCTTAGTGAGACACAATTCAGTCGAAAATATAGATATTGCTTTGAAATTGTTTAGGGGCATCGTCCATGCTTTGTTCTCGAATATATCTTCCAGTTTCTAATATGTTTTTTAGTATGTTTTTAGCATAAGCGCGAGCGTGTGGTAAAAGGTTTTCAGCTCTCAGAAAATCAATGTTAAGTCAATTGGGTCGCGACAAGCTTTCGGCCCGGGCCCCCGGGGCAATTTTACATTTTACCAAAGCTTTATTTACGTTAGTTTTCCAAACGGAGGTAGACATATTATTAATAAATACCACACGGGGCCGATAAAATAATTTATTTAGGACCGTGGTCGTTGTTGAATTTTCCGCCTGAGACCGAAGGTCGAGGGTTGAAAATCCTATAACGACCAAGGTCCTAAAGAAATTATATCGGCCTAAGTGTGGTATTTATTTTATCATATGCCTACCTCCGTTTTGAAAACCACTTAAAAATAGTCTGGTAAAATGTAAATGCCCGGCGGGCCGAAAGCTTTGACCAATTGACTTAACATTGATTTTCTCTGAGAGCTTGAAAACCTTTTACCACATTGCCCCGCGCTAATTGCTTAAAAATACTGAGACATATGTAAAAAATAAATACACACTTTAGGCCGATATTGATAATTTCTTTAGGACCTCGGTCGTTGTAGGATTTTCCACCCTCGATCTTCGGTCTCGGGTGGAAAATCCAACAACGACCTCGGTCCTAAAGAAATTATCATATCGGCCCCGTATGGTATTTATTATGACCATTTTGATTTAATGTAATATTCCCCCCGACAAGTATTTTTTCATCACAAAATTACAATTTGACACTATACAAAAAAAGCTGGAGAACATATTGGAGAACAAAGCATGGACGATGGCCCTAAAAAATCAAAGCAGTATCTATATTTTTGACTGACTTATGTCTCCCTAAGCACCAGCCTCCTCCTTAACTTGGTTGCGATTCCTAAACACGCGGAGGAGAGGGGGCGGCCTAGCGCTCCCTGGATCTGCGCCTGAGTGGCAACTGTTAAGTGGTATATAGTATATACCAAATACCACTAACAAGACATCTGATTCCTAGCGGATAAGCGTTAAGTGATATATAAAATAACCTGTACCACTTACAAGACAAATGATGACATCGCGTTTCACTGACTACAGTTGCGTTTACTGCACATTTGTCTCTTCCTACAAACAAGCGCTTATTTACATAATATAATAGGTATGTTCGGTTTAAAGGAAGTGTGCATACTCTTTTGGAATGTCAAATATATTTTGTTTGCGGTAAGAAGCTATTGGTTTTATTATTGGATACGCTAAAATTCACGTCTGGAGCCCCTTTAGGTAGTGGAATTTTTACTTGATATATGTTTGAATATTGTTTTGTTTCGATATCCATAAACGATCGCCACTATGTAAAAAATATATTATCTAAAATGGCGCACCTAAGAGAATAAACTTATCATACGATCAAGGTTTAATCGAAACCGAGGCTCTGTTCGGCAGCTGCTATCAGCGCGCACGAGCTGTTTTCTATTGGCCAGTGCTAACGATATATGCTAGCAGTGTAATCATTAGGACAGGGCTTTTAGTAGCGAAAGCCTCTGGCGAATACCGATGATTGTGTGATGCTATACTGATCTTAGCGGATATGGAATATCTTAGCAACTAGAGTGAATCTGGAGAAGTGAAGTATATGACTAAATTCAGAAAAAAATGTGTTCTCTAGACCAGTGTCAACAACTCTACATGACCGATGTGAGTAGGCACGCTTCCTTTAACCCGCCATTGACTGGTGGAGGGAGACGGCGTTTAACGCCCCCTGACGAACTTTCGCAATAACTAAAACAACAAACACATAGCGCTATCAACATGAAGCTTCGGTTGCCTTCTACATCAATTTTACGTCTTCTGTGTTTGTGTAAAAAATCGTATTTTTTCTCTCTAGATATAGCGAATTAAGTGACGTCATTACACAGGGGCTAGACGAAAAAGTTAGTTAAACTTTAACAGACTCATGTACCTACAATTGCCACATTTTGAGCAAAATGCAATCAAATGTAAAACAATATCAAATGGCAAGGACTTCTATTGACTAGCTCATATTTGTGAAAATGACAATTAAAATAAAAATGCTTAGAAATCAAACCTTTTCAAGGATGCTAAAAATGGAATATATTTATGGAGAAACACCACCGACATCCATTACTACCTAGACCACCAACCGCCAGCTGGCGGCCGTGCCGACACTGGTACAGGCTACAACACTACTGGGGGGCAGAACAGCGCCATAGGACTAATGTATCAATTTCAAATTTTAATATAAATAACAAATTTTTGTTTGGGATCAATCTAGAATCTCCAGCGAATAATATGATACTACTTTACACCATATTTATTACGCGCAGCTCAGTCAGGGCCCCGTTAAAGTTTGCCATTTATACATTAGCTCCTATGGCGCTCGCGATGTTTTGCCCCCCAGCAGCTGGCACAGTGTGGGAACGGGCCGCCCGGCGTATGCGGCGCGGGAGTCGGCGGTCTAGGTATCTATGGATGTCAGTGAGAAACACATATAGGTAATTCCAAAGCCAATTAAAAAATATCCCCATTTGTGACCAGGGGCGTAGCCAGTATTTTTCGAGACAGGTGCATTCGGTCGGGGGGGGGGGG